>LOEQ01003202.1:213667-238733 GCA_001685075.1 Bramus lutescens | reverse complement strand
CACACACACACACACACACACACACAAACTTTAAAATGAAGATAGATTTTTCTCAAGACCTTTATTTTCTTAGCTGCCTTCGCTTCCACTTTGGCTCCATACTGTTGGAACTGTGAAAAGCAATCCAACTTGGAATGCTTCAGGTTTGCTGTTTAAAGCTCCTATACTCCAAGAACTTCAAGGAATTCCTAGATTTCCCAAAATTTTAGACAAAAGATTTAATATGAGAGCTTTTATTCATGAGATAGACGTTATTCATATGACATCTAACAGGAAGCCATGGCTCTCAAATGAGAGTCAATGTTAAACTGATCATGACCACTCAAGTCACCTGAAGCCTAGAAACAAGTCCATTTTCTGTCTCCATTCTTTTCTCCTATGCTTTCTTCTTGTCCTGACTCAACAAACATGAAATACCCTTATATATTATTTTTCTGAAAATTAAAAAGTTTAAACTCTCAAGTTCATTATATAATGTCTTCTACTTATGGCAATCAAAACACATATTATAGATAGAGAGTGTGGTCAATGACATTTTGAAAGAATATAATCACTTAATGGGAACTAAAATTGAAGCATCTCAGCAACGTTTTATGTAAATGAAAATATGTTATGGTTACATTGAAATACATAAGAACATAAGAAACACTCTCAAAGACTCATCAGGTGACTTGGATACATGCTGTGTAGTGTCTGAAAATAAAAAAATATAGGATGTGTGGAGAGACAAAATTACACAAAACATTGAAACCAGAAAGATCTTAAATCTTAATTCTTCAAAAATATTTGCCTTTAGTAAAGTAAATGAAAGCCTTGATTGGAATCACAGTGAGTCACACACACACACACACACACACACACACACACACACCTAAATGGTGGTACACACCTTTAATCCCAGCACTTGGGAGGCAGAGGCAGACAGATCTCTATGAGTTNACACACACACACACACACACACACACACACACATTGATCCGGGCAAGTAGATTTTTCAATTACTTCAGTCTATACATTCCTCTGGGTTTTTCTCATAAGGACAAACAGTTTCACCTTCTAGGATGTTTAAGTCAAAGCTAGAAAGTTGAGAGTTGAGGGATCATTCACACAGCTGGCAAAGTGTTCATGTCCCACCTCCCTCAGGATGAAGACCTGAGTCTGAGTCCACGCACCCGTATTTAAAAGAGCAAGTAACCACTAGATTGCTGGCATGTGATTTTCAATCCTAACACTAAGTAGGTAAAGACCAGTGAATTCCTTGAGTTTCCTGGTCATCCAGCTTGGCTCAATTGGAAAGCTCTTGGTCAAATGAGAAATTGTGTCCTTAAAACCAAGTGATGATGCCTTTGATTGAATTCTGACATCCACATGTGCATTCACGTCATGTTTGTGTGAATGTGCACACACATATAAAATATGTAAAGTCACTTTTGACTTTTATTTCTCTTTCAGACTCTCCAAACCTGTCCTACCTGCATGGAACTTCCTGCAGTCAAAATTAACTAGAACTTGGCCCAAAAACAAAATTTAAACTTGATCAAGATATGCTTAGAAATACACGCTTTTTTGATAACTGACTACATTGTGGTCAAGTGTTGATTTTGTGGATGACAACATCGTGTTGCAAAAGGTTGGGCAAAATGAGTCGAACCATCTGGAAATTGAAGCTAACTTAATTCTCTCTTTGGTATATAACCAGAAACCATAAATTTGTTACCACGTTCACTGTACATTACTATTTCTGACTTTCTAAATCCCATACAGTATTCATATAATACCGCATTTTTCCCAAGTCTTACCCAATGCTACACTTGTTTTCTTAATTACAACAGTCACACAGATATTGTCAAAAATAAATTTTTACTTTTCCCTGAACATAACCTTCTCATTAATTTTCAACTCAATGTCGTGTCTCTATGTGCACTCCACAAAACATATATGCACAAACCCTCTGCACATGGATATGTGCATAACACAGCATTTACACGTGTGTACATGCAGATGCATAGATATCTCTGTTTCTTTTGTTTTGTATTGTTATTTTGAGTCAGGGCTTCTCCGTAGTTTTGGAGCCTGTTCTGGAACTAGCTCTTGTATACCTGGCTAGCCTCAAACTCACAGAGTTCTCTGCCTCCCAAGTCCTAGGATTAACAGTGTGAGGCAACAGTGCCCAGCGACATTTCTGTTTTCTAATCTCTTACCATCTTTCATTTCACTACACTGTCCTGGCTGCCAAGCAAGTTTCTGCTTTAGTGTTGGCTCTATCTGTCCCATACATGTCATTCTTTTTACTTTTTTAAGTTTCTTTTCAAACATTACCTATTCAGTATGACACACTCTTGTACTGTCTGCAATTTCTTGCTCCTATCCTTCTGAACAAAAATAAATCTACTCTTTTATTAACATCAATTTCTGCCAGTTTCCAACACACACTTGGGAATACAATTAGATTTATTTTGATCTTTTTTATTTCAGTGCCATGTCCACATTTTTGTAAGGTGCAAGCACCCTATCGCCAATCTACAAACCCACACATTTAAGTCTTTTATAAACCAAGGTTTATATTAGTTTTACCCACTGGCTATATTTAGCTTCTTTTGTTATCTCTAATTATACTTCTTAAACTAATGAGATTAAGAGTGTGTTGAAGTTGTTAAGAAGCATTGTATCATAAGATTTCATATTTAAAACTGTAGAGTCCAGCAACATATTTACAGAGAATTTTTAGAGCTTTGCTTCCAAATGTAAATTTTTTCTAAAATCCTTCATATTAAAGCACTATTTGTTGTCATCTCTGTTAAAATCACCGGCCTTATGGAAATGAAATATATAATTTTATTAAAATGCTGCTTTAAGATATAAGTTGCTTCACTTAGCTGAAAAAATATAGTTTTAGCTTTTTGTTTGTGTTAGATTGATCACAGAAGGGCTAAGATTTTGAGTCTTAGAAATTAGATAATACATTCTTTCAAAATCATATTTATTTTTATGTTTTGACAATGACTATATAAAGTTCATTTTCAATGTAAAAATCTATTAACAAAAGATATTATAGAAACCTTAAATCATTAAAGATGTTATGCTATTAATTTCTGTGTTTATAGATTATTAAAATTGAGCCATGGACATATAGTGTAGCTTGCCCAAAGATCATAGCATTATAAAGTAAGCTGCAAAGACTCCTAAAACTACTGCCAAAAATATATAAAGGCACAATAATGGAAAAACTAACCTTCATCAAAATCTCTTTCATTAGTAACTTGATTCTTACTGTTTTTTATTATTTTATAAAATTTGTCCAATAAAATAAGACCACAGACAATAGAAGAAGGCCTGCATCACAGTGATTATTTTCCTTGAAAATATGATGTTTCCAGAAGTGTCGGACACCCTAGTACCAGTAAACAAATGATTTGGGGAAGGCAGCATCAAGCTTTTCAGTAGTAACTGGTAGAATTCTGTTTCATCTGTTTTCTTGCAATTCTCTTGAAGGTAAAGTGAGGCTGACCTACAGCTTGCACAGACTCTTAAACCATCCATTCCTGTGAACACTGAGTGAGTTTTGTGTTTGCAGCTTTGCAGAGGACAGAGAAACCAGAAAACACTTCTAGGCCTCCTAGGGTTGCTTTGTTATAAGCATAATATGTAAATTTGATTTCTCCTTAGTGCTTAGAAACAGCCCAATAAATAATAAGGAAAACAAAGGAGGCGAAAGAGGGGGAAATAAAATGCTATAAAAATAGCATAACTGGTTTTTAATGATTTTTTAAAATTAGTGAGAGGTTAAGGATACAGTAAAATTGCTTCAGCAAACTTCAGAATATTGGCTTGCTCCCATACATATTGTTACTCCACTTGAGAAGTGAATAAGCTTAGTCACAGGCATTGTATCTGATCTAAGAATTCAAGTTTTAGTTTCAAAAGAGGCAAAATTCAATGCATTCTTAAACTGCAGGCATAAAGATTTGAATAAATATGAAAAAATAAAGACCTCACCAAATATGGACCTTATCCTTGAGATGCTATTTTGTTCAGCTGAGAATTTATAACCTTGAATAAATGTCCACTGTAGTTGGACAGCAAGAATTCAGTGTGTCAATGCAGCTTGTATTTCAAGATTCAGTCACTAGCTCCCATTACGTCAGATAGGGAATGGAAACATGGCATTTCTTCTGCATAACATACGAGTGTCTGGTTTGACTACACCATTTTCAGAGTGTTATCAAGTACAAAATACTGTAAACAGATAAGGTGTTGGATGACTAGCAGTTTGTTTAACTAGTTAGAATAGACTTGTCCCTGATTTTGTTTTTTAGTGTTTTCTAACTTTTAAAAGAAATTTTCATTTAATTTATTTTTAAAATCTCCCTGAGAAAGTAGTATTCAACACAGTCTTCTGTCAATATATTTAAGCTGAGGACCACTCTTTGATAATTGGGTCATCATTATGTACAGTAATGCTTTACTGCCATTGTTATTGTTGGAGAACAAATCATTCTCCTCTGTGTGGTGAGTTAAAATGAAAAAGAATATTAGATATTGTTTCATCTAAAATGTGTCTGAAACAGATATTTCAAAACTAAAATATTTATCCTGTGTTCAATGGTGAGGTTAAAACTTAAAGACAATGTTGTTTGGGTCCTGGTGTTCCTTCATCTAAAAATAGCACAAGGGACCCATAACCACAGAACTTTCTTTGAGAAGGGTGGCGACCATCTGTTTTTAAAATCAGTGTAGTCACAGCTAGAGAATGTAATCTCAAAAATGTTTAGACATGTTCCGCACAGAGGATTGTGCATAAAGATTTAAACATTTTAAATGTTGTAAGCATTACTGAATGGTATAATTGTTCTTTTCCTGTAAATTTAAATATTTATACATTTTTGCAGAATTAAAGTATGCCAATTTAGTTTTTCCTTTGGTATATGTTGTCTTTTTTCAAAATAAATTTTGCTAGTACGTCAAACAGATAATTTTAGTATTCCATAATTATGTTTTATTTTATAGAATAAAGGAGTGATTATCTAAAACCATTTCTCAACAGCAAGAAAGTCTTGTAAACTCAGTAAAATCTTATACCCAAATTATGTAAAAGAGAAACATTGAAATATGATTGAAATATATATTATCTCATTAATTTTTATTATTAGATGAATGGAGACTGAGTATTTCTGCTTTGTAAAAATGATTTAGAGAAGTGAAAGTGTCTTTAAATACATGAGAATACCTTTTTTCTGGTTATGCCTAATTCCCTAGTTCTGATATTGGAGAATTGAAGAGTTGTCTGTGTGCTGGTTGGTAGAACCCAGCGCTTTGGTTCTTCAGCACCAGCATCATATTGACACCCAGAACCACAATCTAGGCAAAAATACAGAAGAAAGGGAAACGAATAAACAGAGAAAAGAAGGGAGAGAGGGAAGGAGGGAGAGAGGAAGGGTGTGAAGGAGGGAGGGAGGGAATAAGAGACAAAGGGAGGGAAAGAGGGACTCTGTTAGTATCCGTTTTTAAATGTTTACATACATTAACACGATTCAGAAGTTCACTGACTGACAGCCATCATGAATACTTCATTAGTTTTTCAAAGTCGTCAGCAAATATAAATGACATGAATTTCCTATTTCACATACAGAATATCACTTCTTGGACTTTTACAAGCTGGGTGGTTTCCATGTACCCAAATCTGCTGCCATATTTCTCGCTATTTTTGTGAAAGCACATGGCCTTGCATTTCCAGCCATAACTGGATGCTTAACTCAGTGAAGTTTCCCTATCTGCCTCTGTTTTTGACAGATCAATAACTTACCTCATGCCTTTCTGCACCTGATGGAAGAAACTTTTCTGCTGAAAGAAAATGATGTAGGCCTTTTGGGTTACTGGGTCCCTGTCTGAAATAGTGATTCTCTTTTCTACCTTACCTAGGATCTTGTATACCACTCTCCTCCCATGACCATCACACCAACAGTGGCTAATATTGAGAAGACTGGATTCATTTATACAGAAATCCATTCACCAGTTTTGAAAAGTAAAATCTAAGGCAACAAGCAAACATCTGAAATAGGTTTTATTTTTTTTTCTGAATGGCATAACATGAACGTGGAATAGCAATCTTTCTTCATCTCCCATGTGGTAACTTAAGTAAGGCAGAAGCTTTCGGAACAGATTGTGCAAAACATAGAAGAAGGAATTCTAATACAGTTCAATGAGATGAATGGGACTTGTGCTTTTAGCTACTGAAACTGAAGCTTGATTTCCTTATGTACATGATCAGCTTTGCCTTCAAACTAATTTGATGAAATTGAATATATGTATTCATACAGAGGACCAAGTGTATATGTATGTAGAATATCTCAACACTATCTATTCATATGAACAAAAAATGGGTATTGGATCAAATTCTGCCAAACACTTATCTCTTCAGAACTCTGGTTTCCATTATCCAGTGACGTATCATCTATTCCCTTAGCTATGCTTAATGTTTCCTCCTACATCCTTGGTTCACATTGTGTGACCTCCCCAACCATTCCATTTTTAAATATTGGAAAGCTTCAGGACATAGAACTTGGTGCTCTTCTCTATTTGTAGTCACTGGTTAACCTCGTATAGAACTGTAGATTCTAAAACTTCTGACATCCTGGTAAGTAACAAATGTCATTTCCTAATTTAGAATTTCTTGGTGTTCAATGACTAACAGACATTTTAGTAAAACTCATACTGAATTTATCACATCCCCCCCCACAGATGTTCAACTTAACTTAGTTCATTTGCAGCAGATATAACAAAACATCAAATATTGTATATTTTATGATGAATAGAAATTCTTTACCTCAGTTGTAGAAATGTGGAGATTTAAGAGTATGAAACTGGTGTCTTTCAAGGGCCTCCCACTTAGTCATTCCTTGATGGAAGACCTAAAAATAAGAGAAGTTGAGATCAAGTAAGTGAGACCAGTATAAACCAAGGTAGGATTTATGTAAAGCAGTATTTTTTCCTCTAAAATCTACTTGAATAATAATCTAAACCTGGGATAACTGAATTGGTGCATTCATCAGAAGAAAGCACTCATGGCCTAAAGTTCATCTTGTTAGGAAGCAGTTTTCATCATTGTAACGGGGATGATATTTCCAGGATATGAATTTGAAGAGAAGCATTGAAATTAGTGAAGCCAAACAGAGGCCCCTTTTGTGCATTATATAAGTAATAGATCATGCTCATAACAGTACTCACAAGGCCTTGCCTAATGTTGTCCTGCTAACTGCATTCTCTTAGAAGGAATGTTTCTGCCTTTACTTCAATTGAGTCGCACTCTCCTTGATACTTCTTTTCTGTTTTTTGTTTTGTTTTGTTTTGTTTTCTTGATTATCAAGAGAGGGTTTATTTGTGTAACAGTCCTCACTATCCTGGAACTCACTTTGTAGACCAGGTTGGCCTCAAACTTACAGAGATATGCCTGCCTCTATCTCTGAGTTCCAAGGTTAAAGGCTTGCACCACCACCCAGTAACCCAAAAGGCCTACATCATTTTCTTTCATCAGAAAAGTTTCTTCCATCAGGTGCAGAAAGGCATGAGGTAAGGTATTGATCTGTCAAAAACAGAGGCAGATAGGGAAGCTTCACTGAGTTTAAGCATCCAGTTATGGCTGGAAATGCAAGGCCATGTGCTTTCACAAAAATAGCAAGAAAATTTGTTCCTTTCTTTGAACAAACTAGGCATGCTTTTGCCTTTGGGCCTCATCTTAGAATTGGTTCCTGTGTAGACTCACAGTAATGCATTAAGTCACAGTAAGATCCTCTGTCTACCCTTGTATTTCGGTAACATTTTCCCCAGTTCTCTTCTAGATACTGTAGTCCATGGTCTTGCTACTGCAAGTTACATTTCGCAGCACTTTTCTCTGTCTCACCTACTATCCAGGTTAGCATGACTTTCACAGTTATTTTATTGTCACTCTCTGACAATGTCTATTTCTACCAAGAAGCTGAAGCCACCAATTGAATGTAAGATAACCAGAAAAAACAGAGAAAGGATAACCATTTCATTGTGGTATATTATAAATATGAAGAATAATGCTGGTTCATCCCAGTTGACTCCAAATGGATTTTTTTCTCCTTATGTTGCTAGTGCACTGTGTTCAATATTGGAGGTTGGCAAGGGGGTGGAGGGAGAAAGAAAATAATTTTAAGGTTTTTCTTTTTGTTCTCTGTGTTGATCCATTTAAACCTCCTCTTCATTCCTTAAATGTGCTCCCACTAAAGGGATTATACTCTTTCCTCATGGCAAAACTATTCATTTTAAGGGAGTGCATATACTTGGAACTTGAGACATCCATAATTACATGAGTATTAGAGTAATTAAATTTGATATGATCCAGATGGGTATTTTCCTCTAACAGAAGCCTGTTTTTTTGTGTGTGTGTGATAGGATAATGAAATGTTCACATGACAACGCAGCTGGAGATGTGATCAGCCCCTGAATAATAAAATAATATTCACAATCAAAGACAGCTTAATGTAGCTGTTTTTAAAGCTTATTTCTTAAAACAACATACATACTACATAATGTCTATGATATCCACATTTAAGAATATGTAGTATAAATGTATGCATTTCAAATTTAAGGTACTGTAAGTGAATATTTCCTGCTATGTCCCAAGGAACACCATTTTATGTAACACTCTCAGGAGAAGGAAAGACTGGAACTCCTCTCCTCTAAGTTTCTCAGAGATGAAGTGGTGCCTACCCTCTACTTACTATGGTGTTCTTTGATCGTACACCTACTGCTAGCAAGTCCAGGAGGGGCTAGCTACTCACTGTATTCTTCAGAATAAGTGGTTCTTACTAGCTAAACCTTTGACTGGCACAGATTCTGAAATCTAAGAACTGATATTTGCATCTGACAGAGATCACTTTCCTTAACTACCAATCTGCAGAAGAGCTGTGTCCACTTAGGTAAACACTCATACCAAGTTTATTTACTCTTTAATTTATCCTGATGTACAGCGATGACTTAGGATAGAATGCACTGTAAGGAGTAATGATTATGAAGCTTCATGAACTTGGTTGGCACCACATGAACAATTTCCCTGCTGAACTAAAGTGAGCTAAAGCCTCTTGACCCCACTAATCAACAGTGCCCATTTCCAGATGCCCTTTAAAAGCCCCTGTGAGAATTAACCACGTTTTACAGAAAAATTTCACATCTACCACTGCATCTTCCCCTTTATCGGCCATGTTCCTTTTGCAGTCCTCCATGTACAAGACTAAGAGACACACAGAATTCTCTCAAGGTATATATATTCTGAATTTCCCCCTCATTTTCCTACTCTGTTCTGTTTTGTGCCACACACTCAAACTAAACCTTCTGTGTCTTGTTCCTAAAGGTATAAAGTAAATTTTAATCTATAGAACCCTTAAAGATCTTTTTTTTCCTTAAGGAAAGACTCTTCAAATCTGCTTTTATGAAAGCAGATTAATAAAAGTTTTGTTATATTGCTTTTATTTTTATTTAGTTATTTTTTTATTTCAGGAATCATACTTTAAACATCCACTACTTATTAGCAAGGTGAAAAATAAGAATCACTTTCCAAGTATGTTTTATTAGCATATCTTCTAAAATATATATATATATGTATATATATATATTTAATTTGTAGGACAGCCACATAGTATATTGCCAAGCCAAAAACATTTGACAATACATTTATAGTACATATTAGGTACAGTTTGTATCTCTGAAATTCCTGTTGGGTTTTAGTAAAATGTTACATTATCCTATAAGGTTAAAATATTGACCTTTAGTACCTTGAAATGTTGCCAGAGGTTCTGAATTAAAAAAAAATCACAAAACTCCTTCTATTCATGTCAGTGATGGCAATAAGCTGTGCAAAGGTTGTTGTGATGTGAGTTATTATTTTTTGGATGTGAGTTATTATTTAAGCAGGAAGAATCAGTTATTTGACATAGAGTATCAACAGTTTGAAAATTAAAGATGAAGATAGCTGTATGTCTTCGTTTTTAATAATTCAGTGCAGACTGACTAATAAGTCATAAATTTTAAACAGCAAAAGAGACACAATGAAGGAAAAGAATAAAGCATCTCTGTTGTGTATTTCCTCCACAGCTAATGTTTCGATCTCTTTTTACCTCTTCTGAGCTAGTCTGCTCTCTCCATATATAACATGTACATTTTGAAATACACACTTGAGAAGGCAATAAATCTCTTTCAAGCCCTATGTGGAAGTTTGAAAAAGCTGAAGCAACTGAAGTTTGGCTTAAGAGAAAACAAAGTGAAAAATGGAAGAATTTTAGAAATAAAATGCTACTAAATCTTAATGAAAAGAAAACCTGCCATGATTGAAATCACATGTATAGCCGACCAAAAATTGTCATTTGCTAACAGCTTACATGGAAACCAAACAAGATTTATTAGTATGATTCCTATGCTGTATTATGGTTAGAAAGTATGATTAGCAAAATCGTTTTACAATTAAAACTCCTATCCAAACATGCAGTAGGTGAAATCTTGTTCCGGACTGCAATTTCGAGACTGGATTATTTGATGGATCAGAGGGGTCAACATTAAGAAATAGTACAAAATATGTTGTGATTTTGACTTATTTCATGACCTGTTGTGTCTACTACTCGTTACTCTGAAGTAAGAAGTCTCTAAGGAGAAGCTTGATAGTAAAAGGCTACAAGTGACCGTCTTTTAGATTATACTTGGTTCACGATTGAATCCCAAGCTTTCACAATTATAGAAAATCTGTTCAAATAACATTATACATTGGAAAGAGCAGCATTGAAGTGACCGTATTGGGAGTCACATGCCGCAGCACCAGAGAATCACTACATGGATTATTTTGCATGCCCAACCTTAAACAACATCTCCATTTTTCCCTATGCTAATATAATCCCAACCTTCAGGATAGACACAGAATGATCTAATCGTTAAACCCTCTGAAGCAACTATATTGATTGCCTAGGGGAAATACTAGATGTCAGGCTAATTAGATTTCTTTTCTATAACTTTATTGTATGAAATGAATGGAAAATATTGTCATGTCTCCTCAGGGTCAGTGAAAGCAGAATGTCTATGTTTTAAAATTGAAATCATGTATTTTAACAAATTTAAATTTCCCTTAAATAAAATATTACTAGATAAAATATAAATATATTGTCAAATATTTTAGGAGTTTATGAATTATTCTATTTAAATACTGATATCATGAAAGCATATCAAAAATTTTGTCACTGATTCTTATTCCGATGACTTCTAAACAATATTATATTGATATTATCCTTAGTGTAATGACATATAATGTAATATTTTAGTCATGTAATTATTTTAAGTACAATAAAGGCATGATACTGATTTAGTGTCTAAGTGGCTAGACAAAGAAGTTCTGTCTTAGTGAGAACAGAACATTTCTAAGATATTACCTCAGGTGTGCAAAGCAATGAGCAATGGTTTAAATGGTTAATGATCTGGTCTATATTTAAACCAGAGACTTAGTGGATATAATAGGTGGACCTAAGCTTAACTTACAAAATAAAAGTATTTTTAAATTTTCTAGAAGTAAGGAAAATATTCCAAAATTTCTTATTAATTTTGTGTATTATATACATGTGTTTACTAAGTGTATTGTGTGTGGGGATGAGAGAGAGAGCTCCTACCTACTCACATATTTGGAATATCTTATAATTTTTCCTTAGTGTTATAGGAGAGGTGTGGAGCTCAGAGTGAGGAAATGTGAACCCTGTTTTCTGTTAAACCTCTTACTTCAGCAGGCAAGGATTGAAGGGAATGTCATTTGCTGTTGATGGAATAAAGGGTTTAGGCAGTGAGACAATTCCTGTCATGAACATTTCCTATTAAAGTGGCTTCAGTAGGAAAGTGGTCTTCTTTTTCCCATGGCAGTAGCATCCACCCATCTGTCCTTCATGGTGTTCTCAATGTATTAGTTTCCTGTGACTTTCAGAACCCAAAGTAAGCAAGCAAGAAAATAAATAAATAAATAAATAAATAAATAGAAAGTAAATAAAAGTAGCTGGTTTACAATAGAAATAGAATCTTTCAGAACTCTGGAGGTCAGACTCTAAAATCACCCTGACCTTCTATGCTCTGAATCCTCTACCTCAATAGCTCATCCTTTGGTTTAGTTTATGCTGAGCTATTGACATTCTTCAGTCTTTAAAAGAGAGATGACATGCTTTGGCTGCTAGTAACCAAGGATCATTTCATTTTCCCCAGCATGGCTTACAGAGAAGAGTTTTTGTTAATGAGTAATCAATGTGTAACATGAAAGCATTAACTGTATACTGATAAAACAGTGCACGAAGATTACCAAAAATATTCCTAAACTCAAACAAAGTTGAGTTTTTAACACACTATCAACAAGGGGCAAAAAATGGAAAGGCATTGATAAGTCAGAAGGGAGACATTTCTCAGCAGAGAAGGCAGGATGTGCAA
The DNA here is from genome assembly GCA_001685075.1 of Bramus lutescens. NCBI lineage: Eukaryota > Metazoa > Chordata > Mammalia > Rodentia > Cricetidae > Bramus > Bramus lutescens. The sequence continues at coordinate 226,271 of LOEQ01003202.1, read as the reverse complement.
TGCGTAGTTATGAATCATGAAGATACAACTAAGCAACTGCATGAGGTTTGTTATGAGAGCAACATAAGCTCACATGGAAGTAAACAAGAATAAGAAATAAGCTGAAAATGAGCTGTCCTGGAAAGTTTGCATACATAAAGAAGCATTTGGAACTGTTTTTATATTCACAAAGGAGAACCACTGAAGGGTCAAACCCAGGATGGCGATATAGCCATGTTTGTATTTAGATGTTCTTTTTTTTTTAATCTCATGGAAAGATACAACTGAAGGCTTTAAAGTATTGTGATAGTTTTGCTGAAAAGAACTAAACCCAAATGTGCATTCTGTTAGAGACAAAACTCTGGAAAATAACCTATGACAGAGATGAAATGGAGAAAATCTAGAGCAGGTATAATAAATGTGATTTAGTAAAGAGAGACAATTTTACCTTTTGAGGAGATTTCCTAAACTGTTCATCTGCTGTAGTGTAAATGAAATGATAAATTCATCACATTGACAGGTGGGAAGAGCAACAGACTACATGTGTCACATGGAAGTGTCATCACTGGTTGTGTAACTGATACCATTTTGCAATCTCTTCTTCTTAGATCTTCAATAGACCACAGATCTTCAAAGAAAACTGCTAGTCTTCTGAGACATAATTCATTTTCCTCTTGAAATATAGATTAGTCATGAAAGCTTAAGTAGGAACTAGAATCAATTCCTGATATAACCATATAATAACAGATGTTGGGAAATCTGGCATTCAATTGTTTTTCTTAACTGGAAATTTCAGTGGAATTCGTCCACGGTGGCTTCAACATCAGGGTGAATCAATTTTTCACTTGAATCAAAACCTCTCTGTCACAGAGGTATTTACAGTATGAGTTATAAGGGATCTCCAGAGACTTTGCTGAGTCCAGATTTTATTCTATCTTAAAACAGATCTGGAAAGTGTAGAAACATTTTCATGGCATTTGATGTAATCAAACAAATTTCATGCAGACTTTTAATGAACCAATAGTATTTTAAACTTGTGTTTCTTTTGTAGATGTTTTTGAATGTAACTAAGATTCACATGCTTTCTCATTCAGATACATACTGTGAAGTAGTGTAGAATGAACATTTAAACACTTCCTATTCAGTGATTGTTTCTTTGCTGTGTATTATATATTATCATTTCCAATATATATGATATACTTGATTGTCATTTGATAATGTTAATTTATACTTCATCAGTGCATTATTCTAAAAAAATCTGTGTAAATGAGGCTTGTTTAAAAAAAGATATAAGTAAGAAGAGAATACATTGATCCTCTATGTGAATTCTATGTAGGGAAAACTATATCAGACAATTTTAAAATGCTAATTTTACTATAAAGATACACAAAGAATAAAATATGAAGGACTAAGTCATAAATAAAGTTATTCTTTACAGCATCACTCTGAATAATTTCGTAAGGAAACACTTTATATGTAACAAAACAAAATTGCATCATTAGGAAACACAATGAGAGGATATGATATAGCTGAAGATGCTCTGTCTCTTTAATTCTCTACTCAGGTCTCCCACAGTAATTTCCTCTGAGATAGGAAATTTTCTCCATGAGAGAGGAGGAGGCTCTTAAAACTAGGGAGGTAAATAAAACTTGTAATATTCAAACAAGATTCTCAAGATGTCTGACAAGTTATATAGCAGAAACTATTTTGGGTGACATATTCCAACTGGCGACCCACCTGCAGATTTTGAAGGGAGATACAGAGACACAGCCTTCACGAGCCATCACCCAGCCTGGAATGGACTTTTTGGTGATGCAGCTGCATTTCAGCCATCATATTCTTAAAAGTGACCACTCATTTAAATAACCTTAATAAACTCCGTGGTTCACTGACGTAGACTTGGGTGGAATCCTCTGTGATCTGTCTGGAGTGAATAAATGCTTGCCAACATAAGAAATAATGAATGCATAGGAAAAGGTAGACATTATTTTTGATATAAAAATGATCATTCTCTAAGGTAAAGAAACAGTATAAGCATGAGGAATATACTTTAACATGATATGGATATGGGTGCATATACGCACATTTAAGTCACGTGCCAATCTTCATTTTTGACTCAAGTGAATCATCTTTTCTTGTAGATGGAGGATGCTTCTTCATTCTCTGGCCAACCAGACCCAAAATAATCACACCGAAACTATATTAATTGCTATACTACTTGGTCAATGACTCTAGCATATTCCTAGCTAGGTCTTACATATTAAATTAACCCATTTCTATTATTCTGTATCACCACATGGTTGTGGCCTACTGGTAAAGTTCCATCTGGTGTCCAATATCTGTCTCCTGCAGCGGCTACATGGTATCTCTTTGACTCCGCCCACTCACTCCACCTCAATTAAATTGAATAAATATTCAATTATTTGAAATGACTTAAGAAATGTAATACATTGAACCAAAGGTGTATATGAATGCATTTTAAACTTTAAGAATAATTAACCAGAAAGCTATTTTATTTTATTTTTTACTGGGAAGACTTCTTTTTCATAAAATTGTGAATAATTTCAATTCCAAATTCTGATATATATATAAACTATTTATATATATATTTATAAGCAGATAAAATTATGCTAATTTCGTTCATAATCTGAAATTTTTAGAAAGAGAAAAAGATATCTATTTTTAAAAATCAAGTTTAAATTTTACACATTAAATAAAACTTGTTAATGTCAAGTGTAAATGTCAGTATGAATTTATGACTTATTGTATTTATAAAATGTATGCATTTTTTAACTCAGTATCCTTAAATGTTCTAGAAGCAAGGAACATCTCTAAAGCTCAGGCTGATATCTCCAACTCCAGCTCTATAATAAAATATCCCAAGGCCTCCTGTAGAATTGCCCAACTCAGAATCTGGATCACGGGAGTAAAGTGAACATCCAGTACCCTAGCATATCTGACATCATGGAATCCATTAAAGAAAGAGAAGCCTCTTTCACTCCTCTTTGCAGACTCACTCTTTTTTTTTTCTGCCACAGCCAGCTTTTGGAAGCCCCTCCTTGCACTTAGCTCCATTCCTTGGGGAGTACATCTCTTGGTGTGAACCCAGTGTGTAGTAGAGTTTCTATTCTTTAGGGGCCTACCACCTAATTCCCAAATAAGTGTACAGAGACTTATTCTTACTTATGAATACATGGTCTTAGCGTAGCTTGTTCATTAAAATCGTTTTTAACTTAAGTCAATCCATTTTTCTTCTACATTTTGCCTTTGGGCTTTTTACCTTTCTTTATTCTGTATATCTGTCCTTCCTTATTCAATGGCTTGCTATTTTGTTGGGTGGCTGAACCCTGGAGCTCTCCTCTTTTTTGCTCATTCCTTGTTTTTCTTTCAAACCAAGACTTCTCTTCTTGTTTATTCTTTCTGCCTGGCACACCAGCCTATTACTCTCCTGCATAGCTATTGGCTGCTCAGCTCTTTATTAGAGCACTCAGGTATTTTAGACAGAAAATAGTTTTACAGAGTTAAACAATTGCAACATAAGAGAACACAACACATATTTTCATCATTAAACAAATATTCTACAGTCTAAACAAATGCAACACATCTTAAACTAATATTCCACAACATTTACCCCTCTTGTCTAAAGAAAAATGAAGGTTTTATCTTTATTATAAGAAAACTATACACCACAAACACAATTATCAAGTAAGAATTACATTTAAAAATAGTAAGTCCATTTGTATTTAGTAAATTCAGAGAAAATACTATAGTATCTAGCTTATCTGTAACTTCAAATTTTTACACCGAATTTATTTTCTATCATAACTAAGGGAAAAGATATCTTTAACTCCCTAGACTTTAACTCCATAAAACTATAATACTACCTAACAACATAGAAATTTGGCTGTCTGGATAGTCACCAAAGATCCTCTACAATGTTGGGGAATTTTTGTTCAGTCTACAAGCCTAGAATATGAAGTAGATTTTTCAGTGAAACAGGTAATTTAAAGGACTGTCCTACTTTGTATTGGCAAAGTTTTTCAGTTACTTCCCACTGTGTTTACCAGAACATATGGAAGACTTTTCTGTGAAACAGGAGTCTTACAGAACTGTCTGTCTTACCTTGGCAAATTTCAACAGTTTTTTCCCTGTGTCCCATTGGTCCAGTATATACATCATACTATATTCAGTCAAGGCAATAAGTATATTCACTAATTAAAATAATTCTTAAAAGATAAAATCTGCTCAGAGACCAGGTAACTTTCTGAAATGTTGACAATTGTTGTTCTTAAAAGATAACACTTACCCAAGGACCAACGACTTCTTAGGATTATGGGAGTTATAGTTCTTAAGTATAATAGCAAAGCTTCCTAAACATGATACAAGACATATGGTTTGGTCCATGTAAGCTTGAACAACATGTCTATGGAAATCACGCAACAAAAAAGGTCCAGATGGTGGCCCTGACAAAATACCATCTTGGTCAATATTTGAAATTAAGGTAAGAGCTAATTTTTAACTTTATCTTCTGCCTCTAATATATGTTTCAAACCGGGGACAAGAGGCTGAGGTGACAATTTAACATGTCAACCCTGAACCTAGTGTCAGGTTCTCCCACTCCCTCTCAGTCCTTACCTGTTACAGGGTATGGCTCACATACCCTATCATAAATTAAAAAAAAAAGAAACTAACAACAGTCCTATATTTACTAGTTCTTAATTCAAAGACTTCTTCTCAAGTGTGAAATTGCCCACCACACAGGGATTCCTTACAATTCCCAAAGAAAGGAATCACAGAAAAGAAACTAAAAAACAAAAAGCACGTCAAACTCTAAAGGCTCAACTTACAAACAAAAAAAATGAGCATATGCACCTGACAATGCAACTGTCATTGGCCTAGCCACCCTAAAAATTTCTCTGTCTACAAAAACTCCAAATATATCCCATTTCTGTACAATGTTATTACCCCAAGGATGAAACATGGGAGTCTCCTCACAATGGGAAGAGGCTATTTGTTTGTGGGATTTTTTTCTATAGAAAAGAATGACAGAGGCCTATTTGGGTGTTTTCCAGCCAGAAATGTCCAACGTCACCTACCAACTATGGCTTGCCTTTCATTGACTGATCAGATACAGAGATGGAAGAAGAGACACCACCACTTGCAGAACAGCAAAATCTCCTGAATGGATATCCACAACCTGTTGGCTACTTCCCAAGCCAAATTCCCCCCTGAATTTTAATACTACTTAAATAATAATATATTTACTACTTTTTAATAATATTGCCTGTTATATTATAGGCCTGTCTTGCCATTGCTTAACCCCCTAATCATCCTCATATTTCTCAACAGCTGGTGCAAAAATTCAAGTTCATATTAACTCATACAAGTTTCCTTAAACAGGAGAAACAGCTAAGAAGAAATACTCAATCCAGCCCTGCTCTCATATATGTTCAATATGTTTTTGACTTTCTCCCTTTCACCACCCACCCTAATGCCTTTGATTGCTTCTTTTGCACATCCAGCAATAGACCTCTACTGACAGCTGTTCTGATCAATACTCTCTTTTACCACAGGACCAATTTCTCATTAACATCACTCTTTCCAGGCTGACATGTGTCATCTCTCCCCTTGCACCCTGGTGTAAGGGAAAGACAACCTCCTGCATAGGCACCCACCTGCCAGGGCTTTGCAACCCTGTCGTAATTACCCAACAATTGTATCTGTATGAGAAGGAAAAGGTGAAATTGCTGCTAACTGAAAATGAGAGCTATTCCTTCCTCTAATGATAAGAACAGAATTTTTCAGCTCCCTTGTAGCTGCTGGAGCCGCAACAACTGCCATCGTTCAGACAAGTCATCTGGATGGAGACTTCAAAGACAAACTTATTCAGGCCATAACACCTATCACTGAGAACTTCGAGTCATTCCAAAGACAGATGAGATGAACTCTCTTGCCAGGGTTATGCTCCAAAAACAAAAGAGCATTAGATCTAATAAATGCTGAACAGGGGAGAGGGGGACTTACTTCGTATTGAGGGAAGAATGTTGCTTCTATGTAAATTAATCAGATGTTGTTGAAACTAATGTCAACACTCTCAAAAATTGAAACAAACAAAAAGAAAAAAAAAGACTACCAAACAAACAAACCAACAAAAACACTCCACAAAGCCCTGCTCTCAAATTTCCAGCCTGTAGAGCAAACTAACTGGTTCTATAACCTCTTGTTCTCTTGACTCCTACCTTTTAACAATCCTCTGGTTATGTTATGCTTTATTTTTATGCTCATGCCCTGTCTTATAGAATGCCTTCAGTGAGAAATCATTATCATTGCGAAAATTACCCCCAATCAGGTGATGACTCACTTCTATACAAGAAGAATTTACAGTTTTAAATATTTATGCACTAAACACAAAGACATCAAATTCTGAGAGAGAGAGAGAGAGAGAGAGAGACCCTCTCTCTCTCTCACACACACACACATACACACAGTACTACAGCTAAAATCACATATTATCCTAATGCACTGATAGTAGAAGACTTCAATACAACACTCAAGACAATAGACAGGTCATCCAGACAAAATCTAAGTAGAATAGTGTGGGGTCTGACATCAGAAGTACAATGGACCTGGAAGTCATCTATAGAACATTCCACCAAAACACTAAATAATATTCCTTCTTAGCAACTCATGGAACTTTCTCCAAAATTAATATATTAGGACACCAAAAATGTCTTAAGAAATATAAAAAAAAATTAAAATGAAACCTTGTATTCTCCCTGATTATCTTGGTGCTAAAGCCTGTTATTAATAACAGCAGAAAGTACACACACTCCTGAAAATACAACAGCTCATTATTGAATGAAAACTTAGTCAAGACAGAAATTAAAGAAGAAATTTAAAAAAAATTAGAAGTTAATGAAAATGAAAATATCCTCAAACTATGAGACATAATGAGGGCAGTTCTAAGCGGCAAACAATTTCATAGCTTTAAGTGTCTAGAAGAATAAAAACTGGAGAGATCTTATATTAGTAACTTAAAGACATTTAGTAAGGGGGAAGGATCAGTGGAATAGGTACGAACAAAAATACAAGGAATTAATGAAACAAAGTGTTGTTCTTTTGATTGTTTGTTTGTCTTTTATAAAATCCACAAGATTGATAAACTCTTATACAAAACAACCAAAAGACACAGAGAGAAGATCCAAATTAAAGAAAGCCAAGATAAAAAGGAGAACATGACAACAGATAGAGGAAATTTAGAAAATCATGAAAATCTCTATTTGCATTCCACCAAAATGAAACAACCCCCCCCAAAAAAATGGATGTGCTTCTTGATATATAAGACTTAGTCAACATCTTCATACAACAAGGAAATGTCAATTAAAATTACTTCGATATTTCATTTTATTCTGACTTGTCAGAATGGTTGTGATCAAGAAAACAAATGTCAGCACAAGCTAGAGAGGATATGGGGAAATGGGAACACTTAGTCATTGCTAGTGGGAGTGCGAATGGGTACAACCATTTTGGACATAACTGTCATGGGTCCTCAGGGAGCTAAGAATAGATCTACCTCAAGATCCAGCTATACCACTCTTGGGCACTCATACTGTATCATATCAGACCACCATGGATTAAAGCTGCATTTCAACAACAGAAACAACAGAAAGTCTAAAAACTCATGGAAACTGAGCAAGCCTCTACTCAACAGCTACTGGGTCAATGCAGAAATCAAAGAACATTCCACATTACTATAGCAATATTTGTTTATGCATGATCACAGCTGCTCTATTCATAGTCAGAATAGTCAGAAATCAGAAATAGCCTGTATGTATGTCAACAGATAAAAGAATAACAAAAGTGTCTCACATTTATACAATGTAATAGCATGCAGTTATGAAAATGAAATTATAAAATGTGCAGGTAAATGGATAGAGCTGGAAACAATCATCCTGAGTGTGATAAACCTAGACACAAAGTGACAAATATTGTAATTTCCTATTCCATGCAAATCTAAACTTTTAAGCTTTCAAAATATCTGCTAAAATCTGTATTACCACAGACATACTCCCAGAGGGATTTGAGAGAGACAGAAGAACAAGAGAGAGAATGGGAATGTATTACTAAACCATCATGTCAATTTAGTGTTATATCAGCCCCAGGCAGTATGAGACTCTCCTTTGTATCAAGCCAACTCTTTGCTTAAGAAAATTCAATATATTTTTTGCATTACTGTTTTCTAAATATTTCACCTTTTAAAGAATTTGTAGATTAAGTTGAACGATATCTGAGGTTCGCATTAAAATAATCCTGAAAACCAAAATATCTTCGGGAAAGGGCTAAATTCTAGGAGCTGAAAATGAATGTCTTTGAAAGTTTGTTATAGGCTAAGAGCATTTGTTTCACCCTCAATTTCTACATGGACTTTCAAATTCTTATAATAAAAGTATATATATAATGGTTTTAGAATTTGTAACAAAATTTAAGGTAAGATTATTAATTTGAGAAAAAAAACAAATTACTAGTGATGAAATTATAGCTGGGACTATAAGGCGCTGTCAGGAAATCTGCCAGTTTAATATCTTTACTCTGTATTCTACCTGAAAACATTGTGTGGTGGATGGGCAATAAATGAACTAAAATAGTAGAAATTAAAGACAAACACTAAGCAATTAAGAATTAATCACTCCTAGCCTAACTAGTTGAGGAGTTACAGTCTGTTAATGACTACAGAACTACAGAAAGAGTAGAATCAATCTTCCCCAGGGTTGAGTCCCCTTCTTGGTTATTCAATACAAAGTGTCAGATCTAAAGAGCATATATATANATATATATATATATATGAACAACACTTAATGATCACAGCAGGTTATATTTATATTTTTGTCAATATAGATGTAACAATAAAAATAAAATGAAGTGCAAAAACAGTTACAAAATAAAAGTGCATATCTCTTCACTAGAGCTCTTGGAATGTTATTTTCTAAGACAACTGCATAAATACTTTATAGGAAGCAGGCACCGTTTACTCTACCATTCTTGGAAAATTTGTCTTCCAGGCCGTAGCCTCCTGCTGCAAAACCTCAGGGTATATTAATGGCTGGCAAATAGCAGCGTGACCTGGCTGATTGCTCAGGACACTATTTCATTCTCTGAAGTTTGCATCAGGGACTATTTCGTAAGATGTTTCTAAAGGTTATTTGGAATCTTCTTGAAAATAAGAAAATAATGAATGCCTGGAAATGCTGAAACATTTCCATTAAAATTCACAACTAGAAACACAAAAAGGCTTTATGTCCATGTCCTTACCAGACTACCTCTGTTTTCGGCAGAGTTGTCTCTTCTCCAGAAAGCAGTATGCCTGGAAGTTCAACATGGCAAGTACCTAAGGTGTTGGATTTTGTTTATAATGTTCCCAAGGTAGTATTGAGTATTTAAAAGAACTTAAGTTTATTCTTGCCTGAAAAAAATTTAATAACTAGAGCAATTACTAAACTAAGAAAATTTAAAGGCCTTGCTATGGCACAGCTATTGATTCACAAAATATTGGCTCCTAAAGAAAGCCTCATTTTTGCCCACTGAACAAATACATAGTACAAGGCAGGTGTGGTGGCTTACACCTGCAATCCCACCACTTAGGAAGCTCAGGAAGGAGGGTAGCCACGAGCTTCTTGCCACCCTAGGACACAAACTGGGACTCTTATCAAATAAAAATATGAATGAAAATAAAACAGTATTAGCAACATTAAATATAAAACTCCTCCTAAGAGGTCTTCAATTCTACTGATCTCAGCAGTTATTTTGGCTAAAGACTGATACTAACCAGAGCTAGCAAGGAAGCAGAATTGTGGTCTTAGCTTAGGAACAAGTGAGTTGGTGATGTATATATACTGCTCATTGATGAAAATAAATACTTACTGCAAGAAGGCAACAACCACTTCCAAAAGTAAAAGTTTTGCTCAATAATTTTGACTTTAGTAAAAATCGTGTCAAAGTGATCCATTCTGCAGAGAACAAAAGAAAGAAGACTGATAATGACAGAAAACGTGAAGGTTGTCATGAGTCACAGGTAATGCTTCAGCAACGCTCCCTTTCTCAATGATGCCAGAGGAGGCCTTGGATAGATGAAGCATTTGTCCAAAGTACTAACAGCTGATGTCAAGTTAGACTTTTGCCCAAACAGTTGAGACAAAAAAACAGTCAGGGAGTCATGCATTGCCACTTTCTTATAACAATTAATTCCCTTTGAATTTGGGTAAAGAAACTATTCTTTTCCTCTTTGGCTTGCATTTCTTTCTCTTTAATTTCCTCTTCAAGTCATTACTATTTGTGTGGAAATGCAACAAATAAAAAACAGTGTTAGCAGAGCACCAAGAAATAGATGAATGCAGGCTTATTTGGGGTAATAGGGACAGTTCTCTCAATATTCAGTAAAACTTTAGCCAGTGTATGAAATTGAGAAGTTTCTACTTACTGGAGATTTTTCTGTTTTAAGATAATGGGAACTAGTTATAAATAACAGCTTGTTATGCAAGAAAGATAATTTCATAACCCTTTGCATATGTATTATTACATGAATTGTTATAACTCTCCAAGGTACATATTATTAGTAATAAAAGAAAAATGCATAAATTTTGAAATAATTTAAAAATATTACATAGGTAATAAATGTTTGGATTAGAAATTCATCCCAAAACTTAGATTCTAGGGCAGTGTTCTTAGTCATTTTTTGTGCCATATCTGAAAATTATTTCATTTCTATCACTAAGGGCTCTAATTAGTTGATTTTCCAATATTTCAGTTTGTTTAACAATGTCAGCCTTAGTCAATCAGTATTTTAATCATAACACGTAAGAAGTAAATATCACTTGCATGGTTTTTAGTTCATTTGTCTTAAGGGCGGAAGCTGATTTATACGTGTACTAGCTAAATTTTTTGTCAACTCAATGCAAGCCAGTGTCATTTGGAAAGAGATAATCCCATTTAACAAAATACCCACACAGGACTGGCCTGGGATCAAAGCCATGATGTGTTTTCGTAGTGATTCATTTGGGAGAGCTCTTCTATGCTCAGTGGAGCCATTGCTGGGCTGGTGTGCTGTGTGTATAAGAAAGCCACCTGAGCAAGCCATGGAGAGCAAGTCAGTAAGCAGCATTCTTCCATGGCCTCTACATCAGTTCCTACCTATAATTTTCTGACTTGAGTTTCTGATCTTATTTTAAGCTATACGATGAAGTAATCCCTTCCCTCACCAAATATTTTTGACCATGGTGTTTTAAGACAGCAGTAGAAATCCTATCCAAGAAACTATGGAAATGACATTCATCTTCCTTCCTCAGAAATAGGGCACTATCAGGCATTAGAGTTGGAATTACCGAAGGGAAGAGCGTTACAAGGAAACGAGTCATGCCATAAAGTTTTACCCCATCTGTGCCATGAAGTGAAACAGGGCTGGTAACTTGATGCAAAAGAAGAAAATAAGATGGTGTTTACAAGGTGTGTGATGAGGAATAATTCATAAGAAACACAGTTAAGAGGGCTGTTAATACGGAGGAACTTTTGTCTTCATCACTGAATGTGGCAATAGCCGGAAGGCAAACTGCTTTCAAGGTATTACCTCTCTCCTCTCTCTCTCTCTCTCTCTCTCTCTCTCTCTCTCTCTCTCTCTCTCTCACCATTTACTTTTATTGTTACCCAGTTGTGTACTTGTGTGTCCACATAGGGGCATATTCACATGAAAACTGCTGTAGGCAGAGACCAGAGGAGGAGGGTGACCTCTCCCATACAGTTAGAGTGGAAGGCACTCCCATACAGGTGAGAGGAAGGCACTTGGGAATGGTGATAAGACCTGAACCAAACTCGCGTCCTGCAGTGACATTTCATTTGCATTTTAATGAATAAAGCTTGCCTGAAGATCAGAGAGTAAAACTATCCCATTGCTCAGCCTTTCAGGCCATGAAACATACATACCTTTAATCTCAGTAGTCACACTAGTATGCAATAAAAAACAGGAGGTAGTGGTGCACACCTTTAATCCCAGCGCTAGAGAGAAATAAAAGATAGGAGGAGACAGCTCTCAGTTTCATTCTGAGATTCCTGGAGACAGGATCGCCATTTTAGACTCAGGTAGAGGTAAGAGCCAGTGGCTGGCTGTTTTGCTTTTCTGGCCTTCAGGTTGAAGGCCAATATCTGTCTCTGGGTTTGTCTGTTTTGTTTTTTTGTTTTTTTTTGTTTTTTTTTTCTTTTATCATGCTATAGGTCCTCTGCAAAAGCCGTACTAACTTAACTGCCTAGAGTTTTCCCCAGCCTCTGAGAGTATTATATTTTTATTAAATAATTTACTTTTTATTTTACATCCCAATTCGCCTTCCTTCCTCTTCTTCCGCCCCACCTCCCCCTTCTTATCCCCCATCCATTTCTCAGAGGGGGTAAGGCCTTCCTTAGAAAGTCTACAAGGTATGGGATACCAATGTGAGGAAGGACTAAGCTCCTCCCCCAACCCCATATCAAGGCTGAGCAAGGTATCCCACCATAGGAAATGGGCCCCAAAATGCCAGGTCATGCACATAGGATAGGTCCTGCTGTAACTGCCAGCCCACCCAACACACACACACACACACACACA
>LOEQ01003202.1:170704-196713 GCA_001685075.1 Bramus lutescens | reverse complement strand
TGGGTGGAGTAGACAGAACAGAATGCTGGGAGGAAGAAAGCAGAGCCAGGCAGATGCATGAATCTCCTTCCCAAGATGGATGTGTGTTAGAATCTTCCCGGTAAGCCATTGACCCCATGGTGATACACAAATTACTAGATATGGGTTAAGCAAGATGCGAGAATTAGCCACGAAGAGGCTAGATATAATGGGCCAGGCAGTGCCTAAATGAATACAATTTGTGTGTTGTTATTTCGGGGTATAAGCCAGCCGTGCGGAAGCTGGGCAGGACGAAAAGCAGGCCCACTCCCCTTTCACTACACCAGGACATTTTTACGAAAAGATTTAAATTCTACATTTTCATGCTTATATTTCAGAGAGAGGGATCTCATATCACGTAAAAAAGACATTTGCTGGATTTTAAAGCAAGTAAGAAGCTTGGGAAAACTGCATATGTTTCAAAGGGATGGGTAAAAAATTATGCAAGGAGGCAAGGATTAACTGTCAGGAAGATGCTTCTCATTGTTTAATGGAGCCTTGAGAGCATTAAGATTGTCTTTATCAGTTAAACCTTAAGACTGCCAGATAACACACCACCAACCCAAGTGAAAATCAAGCCAAATCTTTGGGCCAAATAAATATGAATATTACAGTCTAGTGATCCAAAACTACCAAAGCATCTCAGCTGAAATGGCATGTGAGTATTATATGCAGAAATAACTAGCTTCAATTGTCCATTTGATAAGACATAGAGTCACCTGGAAAGAGACTGGAGAATGACAGATATTCAACATTGGCTGGCCTGTGAACTCGTCTGTGGAGGATTGTCTTAATCACGTTGGGAAGACCCAACATCTTGCAGCAGCAGCATTCTCTATAGGAGGTATCTGGACTTTATAAGTGTGTAGAAATCAAGCTGAGCACAAGCAAACAAGTGGCCATTAATGCGTTCATTTCTTTGATTGTGGATGTAATGTGTCTTTATGCTTCAAGCTGGGGCCTTTGTAACTGCTCTGCAGTAATGGACAATAGCCTGGAATTGTAAGCTGAAGCAAATACTTTCTTGTTTCACTTGCTTGCTGTCAGAGTTTTTTATCCTCACCAAAGAAATGAAACGAGGACACATGTGTCAATACATGTCTGTCTACAATATCACATTCTAAACTTCTTTGATTGAGCTATGAATATCTGTTCACTCATCATAATATTGTGGTAGGGACCTTCCTAGGATAAATGGAAGGCACCATGGGTATAGGTTACATCACTGTGATATAGAGCAACCAATCAGAATATCTCATACCTTTTGGGGAGATAAAGGGATTAAACTACAAAAGGGAACTAAGGGAAAGCACATGAAGAAATGCACTCCTGTGCTCAGGGCTCAGCTTTTGAATGTGAATCCACTAATCCAGTGCTGTCACAAATAAATAATGCTTCCTAGCAGAAAGCCCTGGTGCCCCAATTATCCATTGGAGCAACCGTTATTTCCACCTGCAATGACAGTCGTGATTATGTTATTAGCTTGCTGATAGTGTTTCCATGTTAGTTTGTGATGATATAATCATACTTATTACATATGAGTATTTGGAAAGCTACATTTGGTTTATAAATTCTTAAGTTTTGCTTATGCAATGGCACACTCATGGATAGCAAGGCCTGCAGAGATTCAGGTGAATGTTTTACATTTGTTAGCTGATTCTTTTAGAAGAACCATAAGACAATACTGATCAAAAAGAATATGTAAGATATATATTGTAGGAGGTAACCAGGCAGTGTTTTTTTTTTTTTTTAGTGAGACATATTGACTATGATTTCTTCCTTGAACTTAGCATTGCTTCTAATACCTGAGGCTGAGGCAATAGTCTTACACTGAGGATGTAAGGAACCAAATGATAAAAGACCAAACCCTGAAGGGGGCAGAGTAGTAAATTGAAAAGTGAGACACTGGTACTCAAGAAAGTTGCACTTAGAAGTTTATTGCAGCACTATTTAACATAGTGAAGACATGGAATCAAACTGGGTTCGGTGATGGATGAAAGGATAAGCATGTAATATTTATATATGAATGCTATCATCCATAAAAATTCAGTCTTGCCATTTCTGATAACATGGATAGAACTGGAGATTATTACATAAATTTCAAGTAAAAAAATGTTCTCACATGCAGAAACAGAATTTGAAAAAGAAAAACCAAGTTCAAGTGAAATCATGGTTAATAGATCATAAGAAGGGTGCTAAAGGGAGAAATGTAAAAAAGACAGTTAATGAGCATAGGAATACAGTTAGATAGGAAAGATAGTAAGGGACTGATGAGATGGCTCATTAGTTAAGAGCACTGGCTGCTCCTTCAGACAGCGTGAGTTCAATTCTCAGCAACTACATGGTGTCTCACAACTATCTGTAATGGGTTTTAATGGCCTCTTTTGGTGTACATACAAAGCACTCATACATAAAAAGAAATAATCTAAAAAAAGAAAAAAAGGATAGTAAAATGACATTTCATGTTCAATTTTAAAAAGAAATAAAAACATGCTATTCTAAAATATACATCAGACAGGATATTAGTGTCCTGAGACAAAAAAGTGATATTATTTGAAGTATCATATATGCAATTACTCTGGCCTGATAATCAATCATCAGATAATTAAACAACATATACATACACCCATATATATTAAGTGTAGAGAACATATATTACATATCATGACATATATGCTATTTAATGATATGTATACACATATATATGCATAAGTTTCACTTTGAACTACATAAATATGTCTGATTATTACGTGTTAATTAAAAAAAAACTTTTAAGAGCTTAGAACTTTACAGATAACAAGGGCCTTCAGAATCACCTATTTGCAGTCTCTGTGTGGAAAGATTTCCTTTTCTCAAATTATCTGTTGTTAAGTAATTGTCATTTTACTTACAAGAGAAAACATTCTACTCCATAGTATTCATTAACATTATGAGCAAAGATAAACTCAGGAAGACACTGAAAAGGTCAGAAAGGGGTTATTCAGTGTCCTGCCATAAAGTTCAAACATATTCCTCTTTCCATGACATGCAAATTCATAGATTCCCTTATTTTGGCATGTTTGTTACATATTTTACAAACTGTGAGTTTCTGGAGATTTTGTGCTATGTGTTATCCATCTTGAGTCTTCTTCAGCTCAACTCCCAATCTTCACAAATATTGTTTGTCTGCAAGTGTTAAGTGAAGTTTGAGGTCCATAGTTGAGTGATTTGTAGAAAGTTGGATGACGTGTGAACTGAATCAAGTTGTCTATAGAGATAAGAATTTTTCATAAAATAAAAACATTTCTAAAATAAAAAACTTTGAAATTAAATTAAAGGGTGTTCTTAAATTAGTCTCTACACCATCATTGTTATACTATGAACAGTTGAATAATTAGGTGTAAGTTAGTAATTTATCCAGAATTTTATCAGGTTAAATAAATAATACCTATAATTTCTAATCTATCCAGGGTAAATATGTGATATGTAAGAATATTTTGCTAGAATGATAATCCTTAGTTTGTTTATGGTGATTCTCTTCAAAGCTGTCCTGTGTCTTAAGTTATCCTACATCCTAAGTATCCTAAGTGAAATTACTAGCTGGACCTCAATCTTTTTCCACTCACTAACAAAAGCATCACATCAATTTATCTCATCTGTCCTACAAGGACAGGCATGTACATGAATAGTGAAGTTAAAATTAATTCTCTCATTGGAATTCAGGAGAGGCAGGAACCTCATTATTCTCATAGGCAACCATCAGAACTATCACCTGTCACTCAAGGGAGTTAGCATATCTCCAAGACTTTTCCATACCAAATATTTCCCCAGAGCTAAAGATGTTTCAGACATGTACAAGAAAGAAGAAAGTCCACCAAGGGTGTGAACTCAAGTATTGTCATAAGCCAAAGTCATGTGAAATCTTATTTAGCATTGCTCTTAGAACTGTCAAGCATTTAACATGAGAAGGTTGAGAGTGTGACCTCAGGAAGGCTATGGTTGATACCATCCATTGCATGTTACTGAATGTTCAACCTGAAGTTTGCCAAATATAGATATTTTATTACATTGAATGTTGTTGGTAGAGGTTCGCATTAAAGAAGGTATTTACTAAATTAATCTCTGAATAGAGTAGACAATGAATCAGATTGATATTGTCCAAGGAGGAGAGTGTCATTTTAGCCTTTTCTGAAAAGAGTTTTATGTCCATCACTACAGAACTAATGCTTATCTATAAACAGATCATAAGCTTTGTTCTCTCAGAGAATCTTACTGTCACACTTGGTACTTCTTAAGAGGATCCAGTCCACTAATCGCTCACATGATTAGCCATTTCATCCCCTTGGGCCACAAGGGGTTCCAGTGCCTCATTCTCTGTATAACTCTGAGTAAGAGCTGGAGAGCTTCTTCCTATTTCTTGAAAATGCACATTTGATTAAGTTCACCTTTTAAAAATAAGTGGCCCTCAACCACATAAAGATTAAATTTAAAAATAATTAGGGAAATTCTATATACAAAATGTAAACTAATTTAATGTCATATGTCGTATAAGACTCCATTAAGTGCATGCATTAGTATAAATATTTATATTATTAATATGATAGCTACCTAAATCTATTTGTTGTTTCAAAATAATTTCATAAAACATCAAAAGGGCTCCTTAGAGAAATGATGAGTGGAGTCTCAAATTTACAAGCAAAACACAACAAAGACACATTTGAAAAAGATATGTGAAATATAATCCTATATGATTTGAAAACATATTATTACAACAAAATCATTGTTATCATATTGGTGTTCCTACAAACAAACAAATCAATTAAATATAGTAGAGAATACAAAGTTGATTATGCATATGTTGTGATAGGTGTTATAGAAAAAGATTTAAGGGCAATTCAGCAGAGAAAGAAGAGTCAGTCAATATCAAAGTAACAATGAAAGTACCAATTGTTAAAAGGAAGCAATGAATATAAATATATCCTTATATCTTTTATGAAAATACAATTAAAACTTAAAGTGTGAACCAAAACAATAAAACTGAATAATAAAAACTAAAATAGAAAGCATCGTTATCATCATTAGACAAAGATATCTTAAATATATTACACACACATCTCTAATATTGATGGAGAAATAAGACTTCCAAAACAAACAAAAGAATTGGAGAGATTTAAAAAGTAGTTTAAGCCAGGAATGCCAAATATGTTTAAAGGAATCCTACACTCAGAGAGAAAGGGGCACTCACAGAGAGATCTGTCCCAGGCAGTACTAAACCACACACTTATACTCTAGAAGTAGACAACCTAACAAGAATTCAAAAGGAACTGTTTGCAACTTGACACATTATTTAACCACTACATGTGGCAGAAAAAAATGGCTAAGATAATCAAGAAATCAACAAGTCTAAACCAAAAGTAGCCGTACGTGTAAAAGGTCTCAAGTTTACAATTAGAGAATACAAAAAATGTAGTCTTATTGAAAAAGATGAATCAATGTTTTGTTCTTTGCAAGAAATATACCTCCCTGGAAAACAAGGGAGAATATTATATTTCATTCAAAGAGAAAAACAAAAGCAAGCAGGAGTGTGGTGTGGGAAGTCCTTATGTATATGTGTTGCTTTTATTGGTTAATGAATAAAGAAACTGCTTTGAGCCTATACCAGGACAGAACAGAACTAGGCAGGGAAAGCTAAAACGAATGCTGAGAGAAAGAAAGTGGAGTCAGAGAGAAGCATGCAGCCCCACCAGAGACAGACACCAGGTGGAACCTTGCTGTTAAATCACAGCCACTTGACAACGAGACTCAACTGCTCCTGGCAGCACCAATCTACCTCAAGAGTAAGATCGGCATCAAAGACACCCCTTGTAGAGTTTGTTCGCCATTTGGGCAAGAAACTGCTCTTGCCTGGGTGTAATGCTGTGTGAACTAGATATGTAGGACCTACAGAGAAATGACTGCTGAACTTACCTAAAGGTGAGACCATCCTTCAGGGTTCCTGCTTCGTGAAAGAGTCTGCAAGACATTCTGCCGGACACTAACAAATTGCCAATATAGGTGGAACTGTCTTTGAAATTTCCTGTTTTGTGGAAAAGTCTGCTGGATACTATGGGACTATAGGCTGAAGATGGACGCTCCAAAGATATGGAAAAACTTTGGGTGAGTGTGCAGGCAGTGAGATGTCTCTCAATTCTGGAGTTTTGGAAGTTGCTTACAATTCACTTCCTGTTACCTTAGGTAATATTATATCCTTCTGAAGTATTTGGTGGAGTTGAAGAATAGATAGATATAGTTATAGTTTTTCTTTGTTATGATAAAAGATAAAGCAGATTTAAATATTGTAACTGTATTTCTTGCTTGAAACCTGTTTTGCTATGTGTGATTTTACTATGTTAAATTTAAAACTTTCTTTTTTATTAAACAGAAAATGGGAAATGGTTTGGGAAGTCCTTCTGTATATGTGTTGCTTTTATTAGTTAATAAACTGCTTTCGGCCAATGGCTTAACAGAATATAACCAGGCTAAAGAGATATACATAGAGAGAGTAGCCAAGTCAAGAAGATGCCATGGAGCCACCAGAGGAGAAAGATGAAAACTGTCAGCTAGAACTTGCTGGTAGGCCATGAGCCTTATGGTTAAACATAAAATAATAGAAATTGGTTAACCAAAGATATAAGAGCTGACTAGCAATACTCTTAGGTGATTGGTCAAGAAGTGATTTGAATAATATAGTTTCTGTGTGATTATTTTTGGTTCTGGGCTGTCAGGAACAAACAAGTGGCCTCCTACAACAGGAGTGGCTATACTCATATTTGCCAAAGTAATTTTAATCTAAAACTAATAAAAACAGACTATTATGACTACATATTAAGAAAATGAATAATTCATCAAAACCAATAGCTAAAAATATGTAGATTGCCTATATTCACTTAGTGGTTTTTGCTTTTAAGTTTTGTATGTCACCTAACGTTCTATGACCTAGATATATAACTCAAAACTTGGGACTCTGGCAATTGTCTCATATATCCTTAAGCCTATAAAAAGTATTGCCACAAATAATCATCTACCTAGGTATCATACTGTCAAGGATTTGTTGAAGTAATTGATATTTTACTTGCTTTGTTATTTGGTCATACAAACATATGTAATCTCTTTCAATTTGCAGTATTTCACTCATTATAAGTTGAAGTTACTCATTTTAGCTAAGAATAAGCTATTTTTTTCATTTCCTGTAAAACAGAAATGTTACTTTACAACAATAGTAGTAAAACTCAATATCATTAGCTTTCAGTCACAAAGGTGTATAATAAAAGCATTTTAATATTCTAATATATTTATTAAAATACAGAAGTTTCAAGGTTTTTCTATAACAAGGCTTAGAAAGAATATGGAGGGACCAAACTCCTGAGGTCTTCTGATAGGTATATAAAAGAATTTAATCACCTTGTAAATTGTTTTTCAGTAACTTTAAACAATTATATGTAAATTCAACCATTCTGCTTCTACCCGTTCAACGAAAAGGAATGAAAACATATAGACTTTAAGCCTTATGCACAATGTTCATGGAAGTTTGCTTGAAAGGATCCTGTTGGCTAAGAATAATTCAGTGAAGTTAAGGACAAAGAAAGTTGTTTTCTTAATTTAGTTTACAATTGCTGTGAACAAAACACCATGAGTAAAAGCAGTATGGGAAGGAAAGATTTATTTGGCTTATGCTTACACACCCATTATCTACCAATGAAGGCATTCAGAACAGGAATGCAGCTGGAACAGAAACCTGAGAGAAGGGGCTGATGCAAAGCCCATGAAAGATGCTGCTTTCTGGGCTGCTCAGCATGGCTTGCTCAGCCTGATTTCTCATGGAATGGAGGACAACCAGCTCATGGATGGCAGCGCCCACAATGGACTTATTTCTCCATATCAGTAACTAAGAAAATGCTCTATAGGCTATCTTACAGTGCAATCTTTTGGAGAAATTTTCTCAACTAGGGTTCATTCTTCTCAAATGATTCTAGTCTAAGTGTGATTGACATAAAATTAGCCAACACAGTTAGATTATTCTGGATTCATTAGATTGCATTCTGGGAAGGGTATTGAATACAGGTTAAATTCATTTCCTCTATTCTGTATGTAACTTAGATTTTCATAGATATTCTTAATAAATAACTAATTGTCTTATTTTCTCATGCACTAAAGTATTAGCAGAATATTAAGGAAATCCTCACTCACATTTGACTAAAACTATCTCCAACCTCCAACCTCAGGTTTTGTTGAGCCTTCAACTTGCAAAGGACGAGCTACAAAAGTGGGTCTCAGTGTTTCTATTTTTCTTACTACTGTCTTGCTCCATTTCATGTTCCATCACACCTGAACAAAAACAAGGTTGACCTCCCAGAAATTTGTCTGAGCCTTTGTGATTTCCAGATGTGTCTCTTTGGAAAATTTTGTGGTTTCTTAAGTATTCTATCAAAATTCCAACCATACCTTTAATAGCATCCTGCCATATCTTCTCTGTTCCTGGTTTCCATGGATGAATGCTCTCCACAGCCTAGATCTCGCTGTGTAATTAGAATGAGTGTGGGCTCCTTTCTAACAATACTGAGTACTAGAGCATTTCTTTCGGTATCCCATCACAGTTTTAGAAAAATATGACCATGTTCCCACCAAGTAGAAAGGGAATTTTTCTTTGCTGTTGAGTTCTTGTTTCTCTTTGCCATAAAGGCAGCATCAACTAAAATATCACTCAGAAAAACAATTTATAGTTAGTCTTTGTTATGGCTGCCCAACTTCAAACAAAGCATCTATGTTCTACAAAGAATTCTCTGGATTACCACTCCACTTGACTAAAGGAGGTAATTCTTCTGAATGAAAATGCAATAGAAAAACACAGGATGCTGTCAGTTTCTACAAAGTAACTTTCTTCTAGATAATTTTGAATCTTCCTTTTTATTACCTGGAAGTATAGTGAAGACTTATGTTAAGCATTATTCTACAAAACGATTGTGAATTAGTCTATTTTATTTTCAGTTTTTATTTTTTCATAAATCCCAAACTCTGCCTCCTATTACAGAAGACAAAGTGTCACCAAAGAATCCAACGGAAGATATAAGGAATGATTTGCTCAAGATTGGTGTCTTTGTAGTTTGAAGGTCCTAGTAGTAAAACAACAGTCATTATATCAGCTCATAAAAATATCTCTTAACATAATCTGAGACTTGGCAAAGCAGTGGTAAATACAGATTGCTGGAAATTGAATTATTTTTGAGCCACAAATAGAAGATGGAGAGAAGAGAATAATGATTATGGAAAGAGATTTATCATAATGATTGCTAATTTAGTCACTATGTTTTCAACGAATTGGAGAATGAACCTATTATTTAATTTTCAAGCTGATATTGGGCAGTGGAGAGTCCTTCTAGAATGCCAACTTTTCTTCCTTTTCACAGACCCTTTCTCAGTGTGCTCTAATGTATCATTTAGTATTGTATATTAAAATATTCACCTATAGCATAGATAAATATATGATATAGATATAATATCCTTCCTATACTATAATTTGTGTGCTTTGTTGCTATATAAATTTCAAATATAAGAAAAGTATTAACAGTTATTAGAAAAAAGTATTTACATACAATATCCCAACATCATTATGTTATACACTACACTATATTTAGTACTCTTAATTAATAAAATAAAAGATTATGCGTATTTTTCAAATATTTAAGAATATAATGTATTTTCATGACTTGATCCTACATTGCAGAAACAATGTAACATTTGTTATTACTTAATATAAAACCTTTAAGAGTTTGATCACTGTCCTTCAAATGTACTAACATAAAAGCTAGTTTAATTTACTTTCATTACTAGTCCAGACAAAAACTACTTACGTTTTAGTTGTTAAGAACTCTCATTCTATATTCTTAGGTGCCACTTGTTCAAGAAGTAATACTAAGGGATAAAACATATGTAGAAATAAATGACATCCAAACAGCACATTTTTATACAATTTCAATATGTTAAGATACATAATCATGATATCTGGTAGGTATGAGAAGCAACATGGTATATTTTATTATCTCATTTTTTACAAATGAAGTTAAGCAGATAAATACCAAACAAGCCGTCAGTGGTAGCAAAACATTTTATTTGTATATGGAATTGGATGAAACACTGGAAGCTGTTCATCCCCTAATCCTACAGATCTCATAAGAGCTTGGATTAACTTAACACAAAGGAGCATGAGTAGAACTTATTTGATGTTCAAATGCTTTTTAAAAGTCAAAATGTCAATCCTGAAATTTTATTTAGATATTCATTAAGTTAAATTAATATAATTATTTATGATGCAGGGAACATTTGATTTTTGTGTTATCCTAGTACTGACACCAAAACACTGAGTCTTACGATTTTTATTGGACTTCCATATTTATTTTTTCTTTAAGTGTTCATGTTCCTATTTCCTCTATATTTTAAATATTAGGATTCATTTGCTTTTCAGTAATGCTTTCATGTCAAAGCATTTATAGTTCACATAGTTCAAAGCTAACTATTTCCCCATTAGTAATTTTATTTTTAGCAACAATATAGTTGACTGCAAGTATGTGTAAGCAATTTGAAGGACTGTTAGGTAGCTTCAATTATGTAATAGCATTTAAACAAAAGCTGGTATAAGTTTAAAATGTCTAATGGACTGGCAAGAGAAAGAGTGGCCCAAAGGGCATTTTTCCCAGAAAATCTCTTCCGAAATATTGGAGTTGAATCCATCTGCTTCCAGTGAGTTTACCTGTCAGGATGAGGGGAGCAGACCACCCACAACTTGATCCAAGTTTTTTCATCAGGAAATTGTTACACGGAAAAAGAATATAAAATAGTCAAATAACCTCTGGAAATTTTATAAACTGTTTTTCCAAGCAAGGTATTTGCTTACTTGAGCAACAACTAACTTGACAAAAAATGTGATTAATCCTGAAGCAAGACTGGCGACATTTTCTGCAAAACCCAGTAGAATTGTGATAGGGTGGACATCTTTCATTTGAGAGACTAGGAAGATTATGAAGGTCCTGCTCACTCTTTCTAGAATAATTTTAATAAACTTTGGTTTTTTTATCTACCTGTTATTTTGTAGTCTATTTGGTGAGAAGGAAGCAGTTGGTAATACATAATCGTATTGGTGGATTAGACAGCCTGTGTTCTGATGTCCTGCCATGCACAGATTGCTTCATATAATATCTGCTCTCCATTTTCTTCCGCCATCATCACAGTCTTCAGAAATATGCAGTTGGTCTCTTCCATGCTTCCGCACCACCAGATAAACATACTGTTTCTGAAACTATTTGCATTTTAGTGCTTGTGAATATGCCTAATTATAAACTGCAATCTCTACTTGGAATGCTCTCCCATATCTGATGCATCTTTTTAGAGACTGCTGTATAAATTTAGGTATTTTAAATAATCATTTTTACTAAACTATTTCAGTAAGAAGTATCAACGTAAGCTTCTGAAAGCAAATATTTCTATCTCCTCTCAACCCAGCTTTTCCCGGGAATGTGTTTACTTTATGATCACTACAATACTTGCCACTCTGTCATTGCCATTCGACTGGGACTGAGTTGTTTGGTAATTCCTGCCTACTGTTTACAAGGGTTCCATGGAATCTTCTTGAGTCTCAGTGTTTGAAGCAATGAACCATTAATACTAATCTACTTCAACTGTCAAGTTCAAAGATCAAGAGTGTGTGAACTCTTGACTGGAGATTATGAACACAATGTGATTGCTTATACATAGTACTCTCTCTGAGGATCAAAGTGACTCTCACTAAAACTCACAAAGCTGTCATGGTTTGTATGCCCTGAATTTATTAACACAACTGGACATTATTTCTGGTCATGAACATGGAAAAAGTACATAATCTAAGATTAAAGCTTTTATAAGCTATAAAAGATGGTTTCATGGCTCTCTTCAGCATATACAGGTTGGTCACATTATATTTTTAAAAGCAGGTTAGACATAAACTGACTGAGTGTGTATAAAGTAGGATAGGAGATTGAGTACATAGTTTAAAATGATCTCAGGGCATATTATTACATTGGTTGCAAAGTCAGACAAATGTTCTGTCTCTAAAGGCAAGAGGAATCCTCAGGAAAGTATCTTACTATTCAGATCTTTCCTATGATGACTTCATTGTACTGTCACTGTTAATTTGCTGGAGAAGGCATTTGTGTGCATCAGTTGAATCCCCAAGAATCTTCCAAGATAGCTTCACTAGAGCACTGAGTGGAAAAAATATTGTACATAGTATGTTAGAAATACGATATTAAAAATAAGCAGTTATATAAGGATGTAATAGAAGAATAAAAAGAGAAATATCAAAGAATGAATAGAAAAGAAAATATGTGAGTTAAAATCATGAAGAGTGATAAAGCCATATGAACGTGTATCTTCAGAGCAATAGAGAACAGCCATGAATCCTTATTCAGAAGACACACAAAAAATTAATATTTAAAAATGTAAATTGAAAGGATAAAAATAAATAATATAGAGTTGGGTAGTGGTAGCGTATGTCTTTGATCCTAGCACTTAGGAGGCAGAGGCAGGAGGACCTCTGTGAGTTCAAGGGCAATCTGCTCTACAGAGGGAGTCAGTACAACCAGGGCTACACAAAGAAACCCTGTCTTGAAAAGCAAAAAATGAAAATAAAAAGCAGTAAAGAAATAAAGTGAGATGGAAGATGGTACAATTTCAACATGTCCTCCTATTTGAAAGAACTGTGAGATTTGCACACCCTTCACTGTCTTTCTAGCAATACCTGCAATATTTTAGATGGCTGATAATTTTAGTATGAATTTATAATTCATATAAATCAAGAGTATGTCCTTCATGATGAGTAGTATTTTTGTGTGTATCTTTTAGCTATGTCATAACAAGATGCCATTCTAAGACTGTAGTCACAACAGCTAAAGCTGAACAATAGCGTGGCTTCCAGGTCAGTAGTAATAGTAATGCAGCTGTAGCATTTCTGCTGCTTTTTCTTCACTCCTCCAAGCTGCCAGTGGACTGGAGAGATGCTGGCCTTCATGCTGCATCTTCCACGTGGCCACCATCCATAACAGAGAGGGACTGCACAGTGAGGAAGCGATTTGCGGGTCACCTATGCTAGTGCAAGGATCTCATGCACCTGTATATATAATCTCTTATCTGTGCTCTGTACTACAGCCCAGTAAACTCATCCGTTGCATGAAGTTGGATGTAAGTGCTGTCATACGTTGTCTGCCATTACTGTCCATCAGAGGTGACTGACCATTCAACTGAATTTTCCCAGGGAAACTTTAACCAATGAGGTTTTCTGTGTGGGACTCTACTTTCTACAGAACATCTCCAGTTTGAAATCCCCTGAGTCCTTAAGATCTCTGGGCATTCCAGGCTCAGTGTCTTGTATGCAAAAGCTTAATAATGGCAATTATTACCTGTTAGAGCTATAATGAGGTTTAAATATGATAATACTTGAAAGATACTTATTATAGTGCATGTACACTCAAAATTGTGCCCTTATTATGGCTTAGACATAATAATACTAATATGAAAATTTGTGATGGAACTCGAACTGTGTCTGTAAAATTTTACTATACACAAATACCTACGAATCATTTAAAAATGTACATTCAGATTCCTTATTGGAGCAAGGAACCTGAGAGTCTGCATTTCTCATGTCTAACAGTGACAATGAGGGTGTTGCTCTGAGGCCCAAACACTGGAAAACAAAAACTTGCACACATTTACAACTAGCTCTGGTGTCAGGTGCTCACATGTGTTGCAACTTCCTTAGCCTAAAAATAGTGGATAAAACCCTAAATGCAATAATCATTTATTTAAGTTGATTTATTATTTCTAAGGCAGCCACATCAGGGGAATGTCCATAGATGGACAACATTTTACAGTAAAACT
The DNA here is from genome assembly GCA_001685075.1 of Bramus lutescens. NCBI lineage: Eukaryota > Metazoa > Chordata > Mammalia > Rodentia > Cricetidae > Bramus > Bramus lutescens. Next base: position 182,775 of record LOEQ01003202.1, on the reverse strand, counting down.
CAATGAATCATAAGCATTTCAGTTTATCAAATGAGCTAGTCTTTAATAAAGGACAAATAGAAAAAAAGAAAAAAAAAGAGGGCCATAGATGCTCTGTTCTTGGTGACAGCTGCTTGGCAAATGGCCTGAAGTTCTGTCCTAACCTTGCATTGGCTATTGAATGGAATGATGAGTATTAACAGAAAAAAGAGGATTGAGATAAAAACTTATTCTTGAGAGTTCAACAACAACAAAAAGAAGCCTAAAGAGCCTAAGTACAATATAGTGGGGATTATAAGACAAAACTATTTATTCATCTTTTATTCATGTTCTAAAAGATAACAATATTATGTGATGTTTCATTTTTTAAAGTAAGAGTAGAAAGTAAAACCATCCTTTCATTTCAAGAATTAAATTTACTTGAATTGATGGTTTACTTTCTAGCCAAAATCATAATTGCTTTGGCTAACATATGAGGGGAATGCAAAACCCCCTAGCATATTTATTATTGCTTTATTTCTCAGAAGCCTCAGATTTACAGGCAGCCTTAATCTAGTTTCTAAAATGTAATTTACATCCATTGTGTGTACTTCCTGAAACAAACCCTGATTCACAGACAGAGCAATACTTTGCTGTCCAGCATCAACTCCTCCACAAATCTACTCAGGGTTTATCTGGGCCAGTGCTGACAATTCAGAGAAGACCAATGCGGTCCTTTTCTTGTTTTCATTACACTACACTCCTCAGAACACTTTTTCAATTTATTCTCCTGTCAGGAGAGAACTGTACCTGCATTCAAGAACTTGGGAGCTAACGTAAAGAACAACACACTTGTTGGGATTGGCGGTCATGCTTGACATGTGCATTTAACAGGGTGTGACATGATACAAGGATGCTAAATACTGAGCATTACTTCTCTGAGAAGGCTTGCTCATAGTTTTAGTTTAGAGCTATGAATTACAATTTAACTAAAACATTATTGAGTGAAACAAGGGACCAAGTACATATATAGTGTCTCAGTGAGTGTTCTATAGCTCTGAAAAAAAAAGTGATGGCCATGACAATTCTTATAAAGGAAACCATTTAGTTGGAGCTGGTTTGCATTTTCATAGGTCTAGTCCATTATCTGTATGGCAGAAAGCATGGGGATACCCAGGCAGAGATAGTGCTGCAGAAGGAGCCTAGAGAGAAAGATTCATTCTATAAGTTCTGTTACTCCAGAGAACCTTTTCCAATACAAGGGGAAATTAAAATTTAAGGACAGCACTCATTCATATACATATATGAATTATATATATGGAAATATATAGCGCATACATATATATGTGACTATATAGAAAGGATGTGTACATATAAAAACACATACATGTATACATATGTGTATATATACATTCTTTAAGTTCTGTTATTCTAGAAATCCCTTACTCATACAAGGAAAGGGGCAAGGAAAAGTTAAGAATAGTCATCCTTCTAAATTGAAAAATACACATATGTTTATTATATATGTTGCTATAGATTCACTCTATAATTTCTGTTTCTCTAAAGAACCTTTATTAATACAAGAGCAAAGTAAAAGTTAAGGACAGCAGTCATCCTTATGACTGAAAGGGAGGTATCAGATGGAGCACTGTAGACATTAACCACACCATAAGAAAAGGAATTAAATCTCCACATGATACTGAATAAAGCCCATTGTTAACTTCAGTGAAGGACAGTGTTCTCAGAATAGGACCTCTACTTTGGAAATTAGATCACAAAATTCTTCCAGGAGATATAATTTTCAAAATAATTATCTTATCATCTTTCAATAGAGGAAACTATAATTTTTTTTTATATCCTCACCCTTTAAACTATTGCACAATGACTTTTATGGTCAAATTGAAAACACACATTATTTAAAGGAAAGTTATTAATGCCTAGAGTTAAAAGTTTTGTATTTTTCAGACTATTTACCTTTATGTACAACACACTAACATGTTCTCCAAGTGGACTGGTTAGAGTTATAGCTCTATATGTCTAAATGTTAATTGCTGTATTTTCTGGAACCTGGGGCATTCAGCAGATCAGGGGCAGGCACTTATGAGGAAGCAGCTGATGAAGGAAGCAGGCCTGCTCACGTTGACTGTGATCATTTGTCTCATTTTGACTATCTATAAAGAGAGCAGCTAGAATAACGTCAGTGTAATCGAACTGTGTGCCTGTGGAAACAAGGGATTGCATTGCTGCTAATACTGCAGTCGCTGTGAATAACACATAGTTTCCTCAGACCATTCATCAGTCACATATGAGCTATGGAAGTACTTCAAAAGAAAGATAAACATTTAAATCATTGACTGCGGTAATTGATACCTTAAAAATATTTAGATTTAAAACTGAATGGGGGAGGGAAGGGAGCAGAAGGAGAGGTGAGAGGGAGAACTGAGGTTGTAATATAAAATGAAAATTTTAAATTAATTAATTAATTAAAAACTGATTCTAATAGAACATTATTATATGAAAACTTCAAAAAGCTAATAAAATATAAGAAATTAAACCTACTTTCACCTATGTAGGCGTAAGTCATAAACAAACCCACACCGGTTCGGAATTATAATTAATGGAATAGTTATGCTGGTATCTCAGCTGCTATTGGCTGAAGGAGCGGAAGGAGCTCCTGCAACACACCTACTTTTAAAATTTGTGACAAAATATACATAACATATACTTTATCATTTTTACAATTTCCAGTTACAGTTTTGTGGCATTTCACTGTGTTTGTAATGTTGTTAAAGGCTATTATCATCAATTTCTATACTTTTATCATTATATAAAACTGAACTTAGGTATCAAGAAAAAACCCCAACCTCTTTGTTCAGCTTTTCCTAGCTCACGCTTACCTCCCTTTTAGCATCCACACAAAGGAAGAGCTTCTGCTATCCGTTTGTTACTGCTGTTTCCTCCACCAGAGTTTCAGGTCTATCAGCACTGTAGCATCCTTTGAAATGGCTTTCGTTTTAGAATGTAAGTACTTTTCTACAGCTCGGATACCCTGAATCTTTTCTGTTCATTCGTTTGTTGATGGATGCTTCGGTTGCTTCTATTTTCAAATTCTGACTGATGATGATTTGAATGTGACTACTATTTCTCTTCTCAAATCAAGCGACTCACCAGATAGAGAATTGTTTCTACTCTATGGCAGATTCTATTCTGAAGATTCTTGTGGGATAACCACACTGTTTCTCAAAATGCTGCAGTAGCCTGCATGCTCAGCAAAGTGCGGGAGTACTTGATTAATTTTCAGAACATTAAGAAAAATAATTCACAGGAAAAATTCCCTAAAGACAGTTTTCTTTGCCATATGTTGTTTTACTTGCTTCCAGAGAGAAGCCAAAGATCGATAAAATTATTTGATGAAATCTACTGTCTTATTGTTATTCATGCATTGTAGGTGAAAATAGCCAACTCTCAGTATCCCCATGTGCTTGACAGTTCTGACTGTCGGACCTTTTCATGATTCTACATGCTAGTGCAGGTAGAAAAGCAACATATTTATTACTTTACCCAGTATGCATATTGTTTAAAATTATTTCAGCTTTTAGCATAGGCTACCAGAGCGTGACATTATTATACTGTCAAACACAAAATCTCTCACCCAGTTTAGCACTTGAGAGGCATATCAGCACACATGTGTTGGTTGCTGGCAACAGGCACAAAGGAAAGAATAAGAATCAAATGAAAAGGTTTAAACAAAATGGCATTCAATGCACTCATTAGTACCCCGAGAGTGTTGAATTTTTCAGTTTCTTTTTTCACAATTACAAAGGTTAAAACGTCTTGACTTTTGCTGCATATAAAATTGATACTTAATTTGATTTACCTTATTTATTGATCTTTCATTATGTTCTTCCAAATCGATATAAAATTACAGACTTCTAGTTTTGACTACAATAAGACCAGCATATGTGGACCATGTGGGACTTAGAAGTAAAGCACGCTGCTGGGCCAACAGCTACAATGCCAGCTTAATTGTTCCAAGCAGTGTTTTGTGCTTTAATAAAGATTCCACAAGGCAATTGTTGTAGAAACATAATGATTACTTTAGGACAGATGGCAAAGTGACAAGACGGGGAAAATTGTCCACATAATTCTAACTAAATCCTGGCTCTGAGGAAGAATGTGTTTGAATGAATACTCCAGGCTGGGTATTTATAGAGCTCTGAATTGCTCACTTATTGCCTGGGACTTCATTCTCTTCCACTTAAATAATGAAATCTTGAACTATAGAACTAAAACAATGAATGGCATTGTTAATCCCTAAACTAATTAAACAGAATGAATGAGGCCAAATAATTTGCCATACTTTTATATTCTAAATTCTGAAATGAAAAAAAAGAGAATGTAAAGATGAACACATTTAAAAAAACTAAAGCATGACCTGCTCAGCTTTTTAAATTGTTTAGATTAAAAGTGAACAGCTACCTTTTCAAACTTTGTGCTTCTGTTGCTATAGACCTTGGCTTAAATATCATCTGTTAATGTAGTTCAGAACATTGTTGTTTGAAATTGTCAGCAAACACACATTTCAATAAATAAAATGTTTGGTATGCTGTATTGAAAGTTAATTTCTAATTGACCTATTATTATTCTAGAGCAATAATTTGCCTTTAGGCTATAAATCTACTCATAGAATGTACAATAGTTTTGAAGCTTTCCTGATGATACAACTTTTAAATACATCCGACCAACCAAGGAAGAAATTACATATTGGTTCTAGCAGGATTTTTAAGATGAACTCAATAAGGGTAAAAAACTTTTTAATACAAACTTATGTTTGCAAATTTATATACTTTTATGGCTTTTCTACTCAAAGCACTTCTTACATGCATCTAATTGCCATAAAAATGTTGTGTAATTTAAAACAGATGGTGCTACCTTTATCATATCCATTATGACAGGTATGAGAAAATGATACAGAATATTTTCAAATTCTTTGCATAATTGTTATGCTTTTCTCTGTTGCTTTTGGTCCTCTATTAGACAGATATAAATTCACACACACTTTCATTTTCTCACTGGCATAGCACATGCGTGCAAATTTCTTTGTCAGCTGTGCGCATTGCCACTGCTCTTGCCAATAATGTGTGCCTGTCTTCAGAATATTCTTTTGCTGCCTATAAATGACTTTGTGTAATCATGTGTGATAATCTGTTACCCTGCATTGTTAGCAATACCTTTGGACATCTTTGGAACAGCACCAAGTACTATACATGGTGAGCCATGAATTCTTTAAATCGATATTAGCGCTGAAAAAGCAATCTTAGGTCAGTCATATCTACAGAAACCTATACCAGGGGAAGGATTTGAAAGGTACTTTTGTAGAAAATTAAAAGGCATAGGGGAGGGGGGTTAGTCTTGAGAATATGTACTTAATTTTCAGATGGCAGTAAGCTGAATAATGACTTTTAGGATTATAAAGTCAGAGGCAGAAGTGGGAGTGATAAGGATCCCCCAGAATGCCAAGCAGAGATGGCAATATGAAAGAGCGCACTAATTTTAGAGACTCATAGCAGGAAACAGCTGGAGTACGGAAATTCACTTAGCAGCAATTGAGACAGAGAGGACAGAACTGGAAGTTTTGGAAAAGATCCTAAACTTTCTGTTAGAGTTTTCATTTTCTGGTTTATTTTATGCCCAGCTCAAACTGTACACAGACATAGTAATAAGAAATCTTTGTTTGGGATATGACTTTGGTTTTAAATAGTCTTGAATTTTATTAATCCACTAAAGTTTAGAATAACACATGAAGAACATTTGAAAGAGAGAGAAAGGAGTCGTCATTAGAAGACACTTTATGATACACTGTCTTGAGTTCGAAGGGATAGAAAGTGCAAAGGAAGGAAGTCACGCAAGGGCTAAAGGTGTCGGGTATTGACCTTTTGGTATTTTTTCATTGTTTATTGATAAATGAGACTGTCTCAACAAACCTGGTTACCTCTTCCAGTGAATGTGAAAGATTGCATTAAGAATTATATAAGCATCTGGAAAGCTATCTCAGCCATTAAGTGTAAAAGAGAGTGGTGCTGTCAGACAGAGGAAGTCACAGCTCTAGCTGCAGGTTATATCTCACACCTATGGTCTCAGAGGTAACTGCATATATGTGCATTTTCTCTCTCTCTCTTTTTCTCTCTCACTAATACTCTCACACACAATTTAAATGACATAAATTTAAAAACATGCGTATTATTTTATCATTTTAATGCACAAAGTATGAATGTTTACATGTTACATTTCTGTATTTTAAGTTAGATTTATTTTGATCAACAGATAAAGTGGGTTTTATAAACTTACTCAGGAAAGGTATAATACAATATCATTATTTTTCATGAATAGCTTTTCATTTCACTTTGTGCATCAATATAAACCAACCATTAGCTGAAACTTGCCTCGGAGGATGTCATAACTTTGATGCTTTGGCCATGGCATGAACTGAGCTTCTTATCAGCAGGCAGCCTGATACCAAGGAGAATGAGTATTGAGTCCTGAAGTCAAATTTTGCTCACCACCACAGCTTGTAGGAATACCATTATTGTAAGATGATTACACAGAAGCTGAATTAAGTATCTGGTTAAGTACAAACTGATCTTAGTGACTAAATAAATTATAAACATTTTAGCACTTGAAGAGGAAGGATAATGGGAATGGGAAATGGGTAACATGAAAGTGAAAAGGGGATGCCGTGGGTGGAGGTATTTATGCTGGGTTTCGTGATGATGGAGAAAGGGGTTATGGGGAAGGAGGAAATGGACTAGTCAGACAAAACCAAGCAGGTATCAAAGTGTCATTAGGAAATAATTTTTTGCTTACTACTTTTTTAAAATAACAAACATGAAAGGACTCAAGAGTGGGTACAGCTCTTTCGTGGGACAATAATTCAGTTCCCAGAATTGACGTTGAATGACTCACAACTGCTTTTAATTCAAACTTCAGGGCATCCAATGCCAAATTCTGGCCCCTGTTTTCACCTGCACTAGTGTGCACATACGTGCGCCCAGACACATGCATATACACAAAAGTTCTAACAAGACTTTTTGAAAAATATGTTTGACATTTTAGTAAGGCAATATTAAACATTGAGAAAGGTATAACACAAAGCTTGAAATCTTTGAGAATGTCAATTTATTTTTGTGCTAGCCTGAAACAAGTACATTTTTTCTTTTAAATCCACAGTGATATCCACATGTAAGTCATGTGAGTGGCTCTCAAGAAACTGCTTTTGCCCTCTCACATTTGAGATGCCAATATTTTTAAGTGTTACATTTATTCACACCATACACTATCACAACTCATGGAGCATAGTTTAGGGTGTGCCTCTGAAAACAGGCACCTAATGTGGTCACCATCCATATCCTTCTGCTTGTCTCTCTAGTTTGGAGGCCGAAGATTTCCTTATATCAATTCTATGATGCAACCATAAGTATTTGATTAATTTTTCTGTTTTACCATATGTAGTTGTTTTTGGAAATAAACACACTCACGTTAAATACTTTATTTGTCAGATTGGGATATTTAAAATTTGTAAGTGCAATGACCAGGGAAGCAAGTAGGCTAAGTACAGATCATCAGTTCTTTCAGCTCTCCTTCAAATTCAGCCCCCAGATGTATCCCAAGCTTGTAGCAGAGTATCTTCAGATGCTCTCCCCTTCCTCTCTGTCCCTATCTTCAGGAGACAGGGAGATTTTCTCCTTCAGTCTCCTTCCCCATACATCCTGTTGTTCTAACCCAGAACTCCAGCAGGCATTCCCCAGGAATCCACCAGCCAAAACTGCCAGAGAGAGAAGAAGTTAGGCAAACTTCAAATCTTCACTTGTCTCCTCTCCTCCAAATCCAATGCCCAGTTTCATCCCCAACTTTGTAGCGTAATCATTTTGTGGCCTCTCCTCAGTTTTTATCCCCATTCTCGGGAGACAAAGCAAATCCTCGTGGAACTTTCTGCGTTCCTCTGTCTTCTGGACCCAGTCAACGCACCCTGCCATGTCTAACTCATTCCTATTCCAAAGGGTCAGCTTCCAAAACGTGGAAACACATTCTACTCAAAAGTCCCATTGGCCACACCTGGCAGGATTTCAGAAGAATTACCTACCAGGAAACACACAGTTAACACACCATAAAAACCAGAGATAGCAACCGAAATCAAGGAATAAAATTTCACCTCAAAATGACAAGACCAAATAGCAAAACCTAAAATTACAGTTATACCAAAGCCAGATGGTGATGCAATGACATAAAAACAAAATAAATGACAGCCAGAACATTATATCTTCAGTAGAGCCAAGCAACAGTGCAATAATATGTCCTGGGAAAGGCAACGGAGCTGGCACACAAAACAAGGGCCTTAAAATCACCTTTATGAATAAGATAGAGGTCCTTACAGAGGAAATGAATAAACCCTTAAAGAAATCCATGAAAACACAAGCAAACTGTAGAAGAAATGAATAAAATAATTCAATACCTAAAAGTGGAAAGAAAATCAAAGAAGACAAAGAATAGCAAAACTGAAGGAAATCTGGAAATAAAAACTTTTCATGTTTGAACAGGAACCTCAGATGCAAGCCTCACCAAAAGAAAACAGGAGATGGAAGAGAGAAACTCAGGCATTGAAGACACTATTGAAGAAATGGTTTCCTTATTGTGTAATAATCTCTTTTTTACATTGTGAATATGTGCCACTAAGATTGGTTTACTAAAAAGCAAAATGCAAAATGACCAATAGCTAGGCAGAATTTTTAGGGTAGAGAGAGTGCTAGGAAGAAGAAAGGAGAAGATGCCAGGAATCAGAGGAAGCAACATGGGGAGCACAGACTAAAGGTAATGAAACCATGAAGCAGAGATAAAATTGATACTCATGGGTTAATTTGAATTATATGAGCTAGTTAGAAGCAGCCTAAGATATTAATTTCTTAATTAATAATAAGTCTCTGTGTTGTGATTTGGAACCTGGCAGGAGGGACAGAAGATGCCTCTACAATTTTTTGCTCAAAGAAACTGTTAAATATAAAAATATCCATACACAAAACATCCAGGAAATTTGGATATTATGAAAAAAATCAAATCTAAGAATAATAGAGAAAAGAAGGAAGAAAAGAAACACAGGTCGAAGGCACAGAAAATATAATTAACAAATTCATAGAAGAAAATGTTCCTAACCAAATTTATATTTTCTGTGCCTTCGACCTGGGTTTCTTTTCTTCCAAGCAAAACCTAGAAAAGAAAAATTGGTGCAGACATTTTATATTTGACAAAATAGACTTCAACTCAAAACTCCATGAGGGGAGGTGGGAAGGACACTGCATATTCTTCAAAGGAAAAATCCTCCAAGAGGACATTTCAGGTCTTAACGTCTATTCACCAAATACAAGGACACCAAAGGTCATAAAGAAAGACTATTAGAGCTTATAGAACATATTGACCTTCACACAGTAGTGGGCAACTTCAATATCCCCCTGTATTTCACCAATAGACAGGTCATCCAGACAAAAACTGAACAGAGAAGTGCTGGAGCTAACTGATGTTAAAAACCGAATGGACCTAACAGATATTTTCCGAGCATTTAACACAAACACAAAAGAATGTACATTATTCTTAGCATTCATGGAACTTTGTCCAAAATTAGCCATATGTTTGGGCACAAGTTTCAACATATACAAGAAAATTGTTATAATACCCTGCATCCTATCTAAACATTATGGATTAAAAAAAGGTATCAACAGCAAAAGAAACAACAGAAAGCTTACAAACTCATAGAAACTGAATAACTCTTTAGTAAATGATAAATTTTAATTAAACAAAAATTAATAAAATACTTAACTTTCTAGAATTGAATGAAAATGAAAATACAACAAAATCCAACTCATGAGACACAATGAAAGCAGTTATAAGAGGCAAGTTCATAGCACTAAGCACATACATAAAAGAAAAAAATGAAGATATCACATGCTAGTAACTTTAATTTTTTTTATTGATTTTATTTACCTATACATTTTTCTCTGCTCCTCTCCCTTTCTCTTCCCTCCCCTCTATACTCTCCCATGGTCCCCATGTTACCAATTTACTCAGGAGGTCCTGTCATTTTCTACTTAATAGCATACCTGAAAGCTCTAGAATAAGAAGAGAAAATCACAACCAAAAGGAATAGAGAACAAGAAATAAAGTCAGGATTGAAACCAACAAAATAGAAACAAATGAACAAATAAAAAAGCAAACAAAATATCAATGATACAAACAGTTGGTTCTTTGAAAAAAACAGTAAAAAGGAAGAAAGAGAAAATCCAAATTAAGAAAATTAGAAATCAAAAGGGAAACATAGCAAGAGACACTGAGGAAAGACAGAGAATCATTAAAACGTATTTTAAAAACCTGTATTCCATAAAATTGAAAATCTAAAATAAATGGATACTTCTCACAATAAACACCACTTACTAAAGTTAAATAAAGATAATATTAACAACTTAAGCATATATAAACCAAACAAAATAGAATCATCAATTAAAAGTCTACTATCCCCAAACAGCCCATTGCCAGATGAACAGTATTCTACCAGACTTTCAAAGAAGAGTTAATGTCAATACTCCATAAAATGGAGTATCTTCCATAAAATAGAAATAGAAGAACAACATCAATGTTCCATAAAATAGAAATAAAAGGGATATTATCCAATTCATTTTATGACACCCAAATCACATAAAGACCCAACAAAGAAAGAGAATTACAAACGAATGAAAATGGATGCAAAAATTCTCAAAATTCTTGTAAATCAAATCTAAGAACATATCAAAAGATTATCCACTATGATCAAGTAGGCTTTATCCCACAGATCTAGTGAAGGTTCAATATGCGTAACTCAATAAATGTAATCCATCACACAAACAGACTTATGTCTGATATTCTGGAACTTTACAAAGATAGTAAGTGAAGAATTATGTAGGATCTTGACAATGAAGTCTTTGTTTGCAATAACTATGTAAACTTCATTTAAATATGTCCTTCTGTTCGCTTGTCAGAGCACTTGCTTTTCACAGCTGAAGACATGTTTCTGATTCTAGGTTGAAATGTCTCCTTACTTGCTCTAATTAAGCCTAATACATCCTTCCAATTACAATTCAATTCTATGCTTATCATTTGTACGCTGAGGTAAAGGTTCTTCTTTCCTATGAGCTGTGATGGTACGCCTCAGTCTTTGAAGGGAATGCTGAAAGAATATGAATGTTGGCATTGTTCTTGGGTCTCAGCCTGGCCCCTCTCTACAGTAGGAACTATTTGAAGAACACTAACTGTTCAGCATTAATGTCTTCTTTGGTTTTAGACTGTTCTTCTGTTTTGACTTTCCTTTAATACCATCTCAATGTTTATGACCAGTATTCAAAAACACTTTACAAATGCCAAGACTCAAAGCAGGTGTGTTGGCTCACATGCACAACTGAAACCACTTGGGGAGTTGGGGCGGGAGTATAAGTTTAAAATTACCCTTAGCTCATTAGGGTGACAAGGCTGTGCCGCATGATATATTATCTTAAGACACAAAAATCAAATATTTAATTAATTAAATCATTTTAATAAGATCAACGCATGTACCCTCCTCCATCCGTATCTATTAATATTCTAGACCATACAGCACAGATAACAAACTGTCAAGATGGATACTGACCCTCTTCATAAGCATCATCAGTTGATTGTGATATTAACTCAGTTATAAATTCTGCAAACTACATTTTTTAGAGACTATCACAGACATATGAGGTGGAACTTGCTAAATGAGTCCCAATGGCTATATTTAGAATTTTGTTACTTTAATATTATTACTGCAGCATCTGCAGTATTCTATGACATTCACTTGTTTACTTATTGTGCGCATCTTTCTCCAGATAGAGTTAGGGATCACATTTTATCAATTAGCTGCAATCTTAGAGATTGGCACAAAGTAGACCAACAAAAAAATGGTTTAAGCTCATGAACTGAATAATATTGTTTTGAGAGAAAATGATAGCTAGGTAGATAGAAAGTTAGATAATATATAGATGATAGATGATAGATAGATAGATAGATAGATAGATAGATAG
>LOEQ01003202.1:143272-157415 GCA_001685075.1 Bramus lutescens | reverse complement strand
TTTATTGTACAGGATTGTTTTGGCTATCCTGGGTTTTTTGCTTTTCCATATGAAGCTGAGTACCATTCTTTCAAGGTCTGTGAAGAATTTTGCTGGTATTTTGATTGGCATTGCATTGAATCTGTAGATTGCTTTTGGTAAGATTGCCATTTTTACTGTGTTAATTCTACCTTCCCAAGAGCATGGAAGATATTTCCACTTTTTGGTGTCTTCTTCAATTTCTTTCTTCAAAGATTTAAAGTTCTTGTGACATAAGTCTTCCACTTGTTTGGTTAGAGTTACTCTGAGATATTTTATTCTATCTGTGGCTATTGTGAAGGGTGATGAAAGTTTACTTATTATAATAAGATTTCAAGTGTTTTCCCCATAATTAATAGACCCTACTGATCAAGTGATTTATAAATTATTCACTAATTTCCACGTATATGTGTCTATTCTATATTTTATTCTTTTTCATTGATATATTTGCTAACTCTTGGAATAATCCCAATACACATAAACAAAAATACATACATAATTTACAGATTTCCCTGTTACATATTTACAAAAGCATGTCCTTCTATATAGGAATATTTCTGTGTTTTCACAAGTATTTTTCATTTCTATAGAAGAATTTACATACATATTATGTTTCAGAACAGTTTAGGTCATAATAACTTTTGAACACAGTTTAAATTTTGTTCTCACTAAGGTAGAAATAGCTCCATAAATAATTTTAGGCATAATTTTGCATTTTCCTTAATTGTAGAATATATTATATAAAAGTTTGGATTTTGTAAGCCAACACTTTGTCCAAATAACCTACTTCTTAATATTTGTTATTGTTATACAAATACTCATCAGGGGGAATAGTTCTTATACTTATAGTTTAAATAATATCAGTATATTCTTCTAGATAATGTATTTTATCAAGTTAAGCTCAAATTTATTTATCTAATGGTTAAAATACATAGAAGCACTTGTTAGATATTAACTGTTGAATTACACAAACTGATCGTGGAGAGAAACCTGATCTCATAATGAAAAATTATTTAAAAATTTTATCCTTAATAGTGAAGTGCAACCTTCTATGCTAACCTCCCATAAATAAGAATATAAACTAAGATATATAAAATATAAAATAAAAGATGTAAACTCTAGAAAAGCACAGAATATTCTGCAAACACTGAACAGCAAACTCCCAAAAAGCTAGTGTTTTGATTCCTAAAAAGACAGGTAAGAAATGTTAGTGAGACCTACATTTGGTTTTTTTTTTATGTTATTCTCCAGTTTCTAAGAGAAGGAACTGAAATAGGAGTTAAGAACTATCAACTTTGCTGAATACCTAAATGCATAGCTAAGCAAGATACTGAGGACCTTGGAGACCAGCAGCGGTGTAGGAAGAGACAGCTGGGAATCTGTGGACATTCTGCATAATAAAAGGGACAGAGGTTTTGGATATTTCTCCAGGCAAGTTGAATGTTCATCATCACTATGTGTTTTCACTGGAAACCAGACAGATTATTTTAGTAGAAGCCATGCACCACAACTAAGGGATTTGCCATAGACTAAGGGAGGTACTAAAACAGAAAAACCACCAGCGAATTTTAAAAAAGTAAATCTCCATGATATCCAGATGATTTACTCACTACAGTTAATAGGGACATGATTAACATCTTTCAGAAAAAGGCAAAAATGTTTGTCATCATGCGAATAACAGAAAAAGGCAAAAATGTTTGTCATCATGCGAATAACAGAAAACCACAAAAGGTGAAGTAGAACAAGTCTACATATCTTAAAGTTCAAGTGGTCTAAAATTACATATAAAAATAGCTAAGTTGACTCTTAATTATAATATCAAATAGGAATATAAAGGACATAAAAAGTAAAAATTGAAGTTGAGGAAACATTAGAGGAGAAATAATAATTGAACTTTAAGAAGTGGGGAGTTTTCCGGCAAACGCAAAGGTGTTTCTGAGCAGGGAAACACAGGGGCTAGCTACAGACTTTCATCTCTCGTTCTCTCTCTCTCTCTCTCTCTCTCTCTCTCTCTCTCTCTCTCTCTGTGTGTTCCTCCCAATCAATTCCTCCAGTCTCATTGCCAGCTCTGCAAAGAACACCTGCTGAGGTGTCCTCCCACCTAGTCCCATTTCCAGGAAATTTCACAGATCTTCTTCCTCCAAACTATCTTTTGCAAACATGCAACTTCATCTCTGTCCCCAACTCCAGCAGGCACTACCTGTGAACACAGAGGCCACTCCTGCCGGGGAAGAAGACAGGCTAACTGAAGATCCCTAAGTCTCCCTCAGTTTCTCCAAGCCCAACCCCCCACCCCCCAGTCTCATTCCCAGTACTTTAGCACACCTTCTTCTTTGCATTCTCCTCACTCTTTACACCCAATCCCAGGGTACTAAGTAGATCTTAGTGAACATCCGGTTTTCATTCCTCCTGAGAGCCCTTTCACTAACCTAGCCCAATAAGCGCCAGGGCCCAATTCCAAGAAACATATTTTACCTGGAACCCCCAGTGACCACAGATTGTAAAACCCCAGAATATTATCCTACAAATAATGCATAACCATCATGCCTTCCTAAGACCGGAGAGGAAAAAGAAACCAACGAACAAAAGGACCACCCAACAAAGATAAGAACATGTATCTGTGTAAATCCCAGTCTCTGGCCTCCATCTTTGGAGGCCTCTCCTCTCTGCCCCTCAAACCTTGACCCCTCCCAGGAAAGGCCAAGACCACTCCTACATGCTGTTTACACTTCTTCCTAGAAAATAAACACGTGCTTTGCCCTTTTCTTCTCCAGTGGTCATGTTGGCAACTTCCCGTTCTTCCTGGAGCCACCTGGGAGCTCAGGTGTCTAATTAAACCTGGATATCTTTTAATTTGGTCTGATTTGGCTTGATTGGTATTATTCGGCAGAATTTGCATTAAGAAAATATTCTTAACATTTTGGAGGTCGAACCGTGTGGGTGGTTTCTCCCATGGGCCTATGGCCACATGTTGGAAGTGCCCTTACACCCCCATGGACTCTGCCAGGCTAAGCAGCTCCCAGGCTAGAGCTGCTGTGTCTTGGTGACTTCTTTTTCTTGTCCATACTACTAGGGTTTGGGGGGACCTGTTCATGTTTACTTTTATTGATAATTGGTCTTTTGTGGAAGACACAGTCTGCGACAAAAGCCTAATCTAAGTGGCAAAAGCTGAGACTTTCAGGAGGTGGACTTTGTTTAGGGTCTCCTAACGTTCAAGTTTCATTGCCCTGTTAATGACCAAGAGCCATTTCAGCGGAAGTGCTGTAATAGACTTGAGCCACACAATTGGGCATAGACTTTTCAAATGGGCACTTGCAATTCAAAGTCAGATCGCTATCATCCCTGGGATGACTCTTACAAAATCTTTATAAATTCAGACGGACTGAAACTATCTGTCCCAAGGGGCTAATTTCTCTATGCACTAAAATTTGGCCTCAATATAATCTTAACATTGGGACGTGATGACCACCAGAGGGAAACCTTGAGCTTACCATCCTCTGGGATCTAGAAAATTTTTGTCGCTGTTAGAACAAAAATGCACAAAACTCTCACATGTTCATGGTTTACGGGCTCCGCGCTCTTGCCCCTCCTCAGTAGCCAGGTTCTTGCAGCAACAGTCTTGGTCGCCAGGATCATGGAGCCTCCCGATTCCTGGCCATCTGGGAATTGGGATCCAGATAGTTCCACCTTGACCATGCAGCCAGACACACTGGCCCCTCCCCCACTCCTTTGAACCCTGACTACCCAACCCCCTCCTGTGGAGCAATTTACTCCACATTCCTTTCCTCACCCATCCTCACCTACTCCCTCCCTAGCCAAACTAGAAGTTCAAGGTCAACTTTCCCCTTACCCACCACCCACCTTTCTCCTCCCCTACCCCTCCTACCACATCTTCCTACCCTTGGATCCCGCTGTGAAATGGGCTAGCCCCTCTCAATCTTCCCCCGTCTTCTCCCATACCAGGTCACACCATAACTCTGCCCTTCCCTGCCCTCTCTGAGAAGCAGCGGGAGTTTATAGCATAATGAAAGTCCATATTCCCTTTTCTCTTCCAGATATCTCTCAGATAGGAAAGCAGCTGGGTTCCTTTTCTGCTAATATTTCTGCTTATATGGAAGAGTTTCGTTATCTGTTCCAGGCCATGATCTAACTGGCATGACTACTATGTCACCCAAGCTTCTACTCTCACTCCCAAGGAGCAAAATAGAAATCAGTCTGCTGCTAGACAATATGCAGACCATACTCATTTGACAGTATGGTCCCTGTGGGAGAAGAGGCTGTGCCAGCCACAGAACCACACTGGGACTACCAACCTGGCCAAAGCAGCCGACAGAGGTGGGACATCATGGTTCATTGCCTCCTTCAGGGTATGGAAATAATCTCAGAAAAATTAGTTAATTTTGACAAACTTTGAGAGAACACACAGCTAGCTGACAAAAACCCAGCCATTTTTTAAAATCAGTTACAAGAGACCATGGTCCAATATACCAGGCTGGATCCAGCCTCCCCAGTGTGAGCCACGGTCCTGGCTACCCATTTTATTTCTCAGTCAGCACCAGATATTAGAAAAAAAGTTAAGAAAGGATGAGAAAGGTCCCCAAACTCCTTTACAGGAATTGGTGAAAATGGCCTTTGAAGTTTTTAATGCTCAGGATTAACATATGGAGCCTACAGAGAGATAATTCCACCTGATATTCTGAAGCTTGGATTTTCCACTCTGGTTCTTTAGCACCTTGACACATTTTCTGCTTGGTTTCTGAATTCTGGTTTTGGAATGGGGATGAAGATGGACAGACAAGGTCCACAAAATTCTTCATCCAGGACACAGTAAGGCAAAAGTCTCATGCCCCTCTGATTATTTCTGTTTAATTGTGAGTTCACCTAGAGCTACCAGTTGTTTTTTGGCCTGCATTGGGTCTACAGACAAAATTGAATCCATATCGAAGGGTACTAAGAAGTTATCTGAAAGAATTCATACTGTTGAATTTGACAATCAAAGTTAGTCAAAAAGTTATGATAAGTTAGCAGAAATACTGTCTCTCCAGGATGGCAATCTGCATGCTATTCAAATAATGTCCAAGGATGAGATGTTATCTTTAAACCTTGGAATCACATGTGCAGAATGAGGATCAGAAGCTAGGTGCCTCAATGAAATCACTAGGAATCATATATAGGCCAGGAGATTCAGGTTTTACATAAGACAATAATAAAAGGATTTGAAATAATTAAGGAAATTATTAGAGCTGATGAACAGGGAAAGAAGGCACAAGGACATGATTTAACATCGCCAGTAGCTGTCTGAGATGATTTACCAAGGGTTTTAGCTTCCTTCCCTGTAATCTACTCTGAAAAAGCATCAAGTTCTAAAGGCCCAAAAGGATCCAAAGAAGGTAGATGGATACTTATAGGAATGAATGACCTAAAAAAATTAAGCAAGCTATTATAACTTATGGTTTGCATTCTGCATTTGTTACAGAGATGATAAAGACTTGGCCTTCTAGCATAAAGGCAACACAACATGATTTCTTTCAGTCAGTTTCAGTAGTCCTGGATGATGGACCTCAATTAATGTTTAAGATTTATTTCAGAGAAGAGGCCAAAATTTTGGAACAGGGAAAAGCAAAAGGCCTTGAGACTTACCAAGGTCAAATTCTTAGTGAAGGCCCTTATGCTTACCCAGAGGTTCAAGCTCTTTATGATGAAGAAATCTTGTCCCTATTCTACAAAGCAGCCTTAAATGCTTAGGACAGGATTCAAAAACTAGGAAAAAGATTTGAATCATATACCAGTGTTAAACAGGGCCAGAGGGAACCCTTTACGACTTTTTACAAAGATTAAGTAAGGCTGTACAAATAGGAGTAACAGACCCAGATGCTAGACACATACTTATTGAATCTCTGGCTTTTGAAAATGCCAATTTATAATACAAAAAAATACCTGGGCCTTTAAAGATTAGATCAGCACCCATGGATGAATGGATCCTGCATACAATGACCATTGAGACATTTAACTATAATACTGAATCTTGGGTAGGAGAAGCAATTTCCAAAATAATGAGGAGACATCAAAATGCCAAATGTTTTAATTGTGGTAGAATAGGACAAGTGAGAAGGGATTGTAGACAAAGAATTCCTAGGAATAATGTCTTCTCTGGGACTGGCAAAAATAGGAGGACTCAGCCTTTAGGTGTATGTAGAATGTGTGGCAAAGGCTGACATTGGACCAATGAGTGCAGATCAACAAAAAACAGACAAGGCAACCTGATACCATTGGGAAACACCTTGAGGAGCCTCTCGCAAGCCCCCAAGATAAAAGTGGCCCAGTCATTCCCAGTAAGTGTGGAGGACATGTCTCACCAGGAAAATTAAATTAAGTGTGAGATGGTCCTTTGGGGTTCCTGCTACATGACAGAGTCTGTCAGACATTCTGTAGGACACAGAAAAATGTTATGGACAAACTGCCAATATAGTAGTTGCAACTGTCTTTGAAATTTCCTGCCCCATAGAAAAGTATACTGGATACTATGGACCTATAGGCTGAAGATGGATGCTGCAATGGTACAGAAGGTCTTTGGGTGACTGTCCAGGCAGCAAGATGTCACTGTCAAATCTAGAGTTTTGGAAGTTGCTTAAAATGTACTTCCTGTTTACTTAGGTAATATATCCTTCTGGAGTCTTTGAGCTAAAGAATATATACCTATAATATAGTTTTCCTTAGTTACGATAAAAGATAAAGTAGATATAATAGTGTCACTGCAATTCTTGCTTGATACCTGTTTTGTTATATGTAATTTTTCTGTGTTAAAGTTAAAGCCTTCCTTTTTATTTAAACAGAAAAGGGGAGATGATGTGGGAATCCCCTCTGTATGCTGTGAATACCATTGCTGAATAAAAAATCTGCTTTGAGCCTATAGCACAACAGAGGTAGGCAGGGAAATCTAAAATGAATTCTGGGAGAAGGAAGGTTGAGTTTAGAGAAGCCAAGAAGCCATTTCCAGAGAAAGACATTCGGCAACCTTTCTGGGACTCCATGAGCCTTGTGGTAAAATATAAAATACTGGAAATGGGTTAATTCTAGTTGTAAGAGCTAGCTGGCAATAAGTGATTGTCCAAGCAGTGATTCAAATAATACAATTTCTCTGTAATTATTTTGGGAGTCTGGATGGATGGGAAATGAGCAAGTGGTCTCTCCTATAATAGTTTAGGGATTTCCTCTGCCAAGGAAATTAATCCAAAACTGTTCACTGTCATTTGGTTAATCCTTCTCAAGTCTCCGATCAATAGTGACAGCTAAGGTAACTGTACTCTTTGCAGGTAGGCAACATCAGAAAATCAGCTTTTTCTCCAAGGACACTGCTACATTGTCAGTTAGTTAGTTAGTTAAAGTTACTAGGTCTCTTGTTAAAGGCAAATAGGTTTGCCTTGTTCACAAGCTTCATATATTAAAGGATAAATAGGTTTCAGGTGCAAATTTTCCCTAAAAGAGCATGCTTTACAATCACTGTTCTCTATAATAACTACTTATGTCTCTGATAAATCATTAAAGCCCATACAAGATCTAAGTTTTAATGTTGTAAGAAAACGTTCTAAGGTATATAAAGGTCTGAGGATATAAAAACAACTAAGCTATAATGTTCTCAAAAATAATTTAAGATATGTAAACACAAACTGAAAGTATATATTCTTTTTTAATTAAGTCAATTTATTTATTTTTTAAAACAAATTTTCTCATTTTATATACCTATCCAACACCAGCTCCCTCCCCGGCTCATGTTCTGCCCACCTTCCCCCCACCCTACCTCCCATCCACTCCTCCAAGAGGGTAAGGCTTCCTATGGGGAGTCAACAAATTCTGACACATCACATTGAGGCAGGACCAAGGTCCTCCCTTCTATATTTAGGCTGAGCAAGGCATCCCTCCAAAAAAACTGGGCTCCAAAACCCAATTCAAGCAGTAGGATAAATCCTGGTCACACTGCTATTGGCCATAAAGACTGCCCCAACCACCCTTGTGTAACCCAAATTCAGAGGACCTAGTTTGGATCTATGCAGGTTACCCCGATGTTAGCTTAGAATCAGTGAGATTCCACTAGTTATTATCAGCTGTTTTCATGGGTATTCCCATCATACTGTTTACCCCTTTTCTCATAATATCACTTCTCCTCTTGGACTGGTCTTTGGAAGCTCAGCCCAGGGCTCAGCTGCAGATCTCTGCATCTGCTTCCATCAATTGCCAGATGAAGGTTCTATGATTACAATTAAGTTAGTCATCAATCTGATTATGAGAGATGGCCAGTTCAGGCACCTTCTCTACTATTGTTTAGGGTCTTAGCTGGGATAATCCTTGTGGATTCCTGGGAATTTCACTGGTGCCAGATTTCACACTAGCCCTAAAATGGCTTCAACAATCAAGGTATCTCTTTCCTTGCTCTCCCTCTCTATCCTTCCCGTACCTTGACCATCCTGTTCCGTCATGTTTTCTTCCGCCTTCTTCTCCCCTTCCCCTTCTGCTATTTCTCCCACCATGCTCCTAATTTTCTCAGGAGACCTTGTTTATTTTCTCTTCCCCAGGGGTTCTCCATATGTCTCTCTTAGGGTTCTCTTTGTTCCCCAGCTTCTCCGGGGTCATGGACTATAGGATAGTTTTCCTTTGCTTTATATCTAACAGGAAGGATATGCACTGAGATTTCAAGGCTTTGATTTTTTTAACATGAGCAAATAGAGTTCTGATAGAGTACTGACTGTTTACTTTTTAGTCAAAGCTCAAAGTTTTACATTTCCTTTGGTTGTCTTCTAAGTATAGACTTCAAGATGCTTTGCATTGGGCTAAAACATGTATCATGCTCTCTAGACATAGAAAAAAAATGTTTATACTTTTAACCTAAAGTCATACCTTTTGCTATGACTTCAAGTTGTAAATCTGCTCCAGGGGTTTTATAGACACTCGTTGACTCCTTTTTTCTACAAGTGCATTTCAGTACAATGGTAATGTTAATATATTTACAACTTTTTATCTGCTTTGGTAAACTAAAATTCATGTAAGCTTCAAGGAATCAAGATCAAAAGGCTTGGATTCACCCATCAACAGGTCAAATGAAAAAGTCCCAAATATAAGATTTTTCTTTAAATTACTCAATTTTAACTTCTGTCCTTAGTCTGTATTTATATCAAGATTTCCACTTGGCTAACAGACATAATATCCAGGGAGTACCTGCAAACTGCAGGCTGCTGAGCTCTAGGCTTGCTGAAAGCTAATGTGAGCCAGTCCAGCCAATGGGATTGCTCCCTGTCCCTTCATCCAGATCAGCTTACCAGAGGCTTCTTATAAATACCCCTTTGCCCAGCCTTTAACTAGCCTTCCAGCCTTCCTGAGCTCTAACAAATGGCACCCCATTTCAGATAGAAGCAGCTGTAGAAGACAATGCTTCGTCCCTTCCCCCAAAGCAGACTGGGGAAAAAGGCTAAGTCAAAAGAAAATCCCCTGACATAGGGAACAAAATGACTTCCTATAATGCAAATTGATATACCAGGAAAAATGGACTCAAACTTATCAATAGATAGATTCATTAACTAAAATGTCTCTACAATATGAAAGGACAATAGGCCTGCTTTATGGAAAAAAAGAGAAATTATCCATTATAGGACCTTTAGCCCTTCTGCGTCTGCTAATTACTGTTGGCTCTTACCTCAAATACAATAATATCCTGGCCAACTGCTTATTTTCTCTTTTATTTTTCTTCCCCTCTTTTTATTTATTCATTTATTTATTTTACAGCATGCTGACGGAAAGATGAAGGATGAGCACTACTGATTATTCTTTTGTGACTATTTAAAGAACTGAAGTGAGAAATCTGCTGCTTGAAATAGAAAACAAACAAATGCAATCAATGTTCTCCTAGCAACAAACACTCAAGCCATTGTGTACTCTGGTAAGCTGTGACAGTGTGGAAGTGGGATTCTGGGGTGTGGGCATTGGTAGGAAGTGACAGCTACCCTGGCCATTTAGAAAGCCCTTCTGAAGGTCGGCTTTCCCTCGTTTTCTCATCTCTGCCTGAATCTGTTCCATTCTCTCCATGTTGCTGTGTTTCACAGTTTGTAGTCCTATTCTTTAACTCTGATAATCCTTTTCAGTAACATTCAGTCTTATTTACCGTGCATTTCAGGTTCTATTGGGAACAGAGAGAAGCCAGGAATTAGAAAAAATAAATCCAGTCTTAGCTAGACCAGCTGCTACTTCTGAGATCATTGGCAAACAAATTGGTAGACTGGTGCTTTAATAGGACTACGCTATTTAAAAAAATAGCTATTAATACACATAAAATGTAAAATTATGTATTACTGGGATAACATGATGTTTTGATATATGTATACATGCTGTTATGTGAAATTTAAGTTACACATAGCAATCTCCTGGAATAGTCAGCATTTCCTTATGACAAAATTGTTTCTTCTGGATTTTGAAATGTTTGGCATAGCATTGTTATCTATAGCACTGACCATAAGCTTCAAACCAGACTTCTTATCCCTTCCTAACTGTAACAATATTTCTTGATCAGTCTTTCACTATCAATTTCTTCCTCTTCCATCTACGTTCTCCAGCATGCAGCAACCACTACTCAATTCTCAGTGTTTACAAGGTCAATGTTTTTATATTTCACATGAATGGTAACATAGGGCACTGGAAATAATAAGTTCTTTTAATGTACATGTGTAAAAACAGTCTTTATTTTGGCAGAGGCATGGCAAAAGTCAATTATCTATATTTAACTCACTATTTAACTTATGTGTATTATATGAGGTATCAAATAATCCCCAGTATTATTACATTTATTTTATTCACCTAATAATGCATTAAGATGCCTGCTGTTATTTCCATTTCAGAACCGAAGAGGAAACTATACATAAAAGTGTGGCAAGATAGGAAGAGTGAAGAAGATAGGATGAGATGAAAGCTGAGCTTTAACAGTAGGCTTTGTGCGGTCATGAATATCTTATTGACTAATTTGCTATACTTAACAATTGCTTATGGATTCTGCAAAATCATTTTAGCAATAAAAATCCTATTATGATATAGAAATACTCACATAAACAAAGCCTACAGATTTGAATAATTTACTTAGATTTCTCTTGCAAGTCCCATGGAAGATTGCTGAAAATTATAATTTTGAGATTAAATCCTTGATAACATCAACAGGCTGGAAAGATGCCAGTGGCAAGCTAGAGTAATAGGGATTCAGATAGCTATAGCAGATGCTGTAGGCTTAAGAGTGAAACCCATGGGCAACAAGAGTTTTCCAACCTCGGAGAAGTGAAAATGAAAATCTCCCTGAAAACTGAAAGACTCTAGTAGAAACATAAAGATTTTATTATCACAAATAATGAAGGCCTTGGGTCAGAACTTCATTTGTTCAATCGTTCTCAGATTCCATAAGCATATACAATTCTCCTGATGAGGAGGATATGACCGACAAGGACACTTGCAGAGCTGGCACGTGGAAAAATATCACATCAGTGAGAATCCTGGGTATTACTTTGTCTAATGGAAGGTAAATTATCTTTACTGAAAGAAAGGTTCTTGGGAGGCAAACGTTGTTCTTCCATGTACATGTAACTTTTGAGGCTCCACCTCTCCACATGCACAAGCAATGTTGCTCCCAGGCTTGACCCTTCTCCAATTTGATGGCTTAGCTCATATCACATTTCTACTGCTGACTTGAGAGTTCATCCTTGGAATACATTCCCTCTTGTTCTCTTACTATTTTTTTGGGAGAGCATTTTAAGTAGATGGGGTTTACTAGATTGCTTACCTTTGTCTATTTGTTTCTCATAATTAAACACATAAATTCTATCACGGGTCCTGTTTTGTGTACATGGTGCTTTCATCTTTATAACTTGGAGCCTGGTATACACAGGAAAATGAAGTTTGTGATCACATGTGCAGCAAGTGCTAACACTAGTCTGGGTTCACTTGTAGAGAAAATACCTATAAAATTAACTACACAGAAAGTATCATAGTTTTGTTTGTGACTTTTGAAGTATCAGTCTGTGATACTATTAAAGCAAGGCATTGGCTCTTTGGTTTCTCCTGAGGTAGCTCTTGGCTTGCAAGTGGTGGGTGCCTTATTTTGTCCTGCCCGCGTCTTTATTGTTACCCAGATTTCTGAGGTGTCTCTTATTCATAAATATTTTTTAGTTGTAAATTACATATGACATGGATTAGTGCCTAGCCTGGTAGCCTCATTTAAGCTTATCATTTTAAGGTCCCCAAAGGAGTTTAGTACTTAAATATCTAATTTTGACTAAATTAGTATACTGCGAGAAAGTCTTTTTGAGGCATTCTAAGAATGCAGACAAATTTTCATTTGTATGTGAACAACACAGTTTACTAGCTTGAGGGCAGCCTTACAGAGCCCCTCCAAGAGACAGTCATAAACCTAGATAAAATATCACCTAAGGTGTTATAATCCTAGTGTGGAGTCCTCTCAGGAACCGCCTCTGCCCTGGGGGAAGGAGGGTGTGCTGCATTAGTCTGGTGAACCTCATCTGCTCCCAAACTCACCTGCACTCCTCAGGAAGTAGGTTATTAGTTATGATCATAACAATATCATGAAATGTAAAACTATAAGATTGGGTAATATATTGGAATTGTTTTATGAAAGAGGTAGAATTAGACTTATAAGAACCCAGCTTTTGTTCTACGTGAGAGAGTTCTGAGAGTGAGAAAGGAACATGTACCTTGACCAGCCCATCCACACTGGCTACCTCTCACAACAGAACTGCAGCTGGCTTGGTTTGGTCAGGGTAAGGTTCAAGCCCTTGAGAAAAGGGGTAAAAGTGGGTGCTAGAGTCAGGTGGCTGCCATGGCACCAGAGAGGAGAAAGGATCTGGGGAGAGGGGGCTGACAGAGCAGTTGGTTGAGGGAGAGAGAACTGGAGAGGTAGCTGTCTACTGGGGATGGAAAGGTAGAGGTTTGTTAGCAGGCTTCAGAGCAGAAGCAGGGTATTCCTCTGGCTTAGATGGCATACCCAGGAACATGTGAGCAGGTGAACAGCTTGCAAGGACAGAGGGCTTATAGCTTAGATAGAAAAAGGAATGGACATAAGGGAACTCTTTCCGTCTGCCTGTGTGCTGACAAAAGTTAGAATTTTTCTTGCAGAATATCGGGATCTAAGGTGCTGTTAAACAGCCACTTTAGGTTACTATCTAAAAGGTACTTAGGCCATTTCTTAGTGAAAAGGCAGAAAAGCTTGGAAATTGGTAAGTAAGGCATTGAGTGTTGAGGTT
Source organism: Bramus lutescens (assembly GCA_001685075.1). NCBI lineage: Eukaryota > Metazoa > Chordata > Mammalia > Rodentia > Cricetidae > Bramus > Bramus lutescens. The sequence continues at coordinate 144,114 of LOEQ01003202.1, read as the reverse complement.
TGAAGATCTATGAAAGACATCCCAGGGGAAGGTTTGATTGATAGTTTTTGAGGGTTTATTTCCCATGGCTAAGAACATGAGAAAGGCAAGGACTGAATGGCAATTAACCATGAACATCTTTGGGATAAAGTGAGGGTCAAGGGCTAGGTCAAGGTCAATTCAAGACCCAATGGACAGAAATTGAGGACCAGATAGGTCCACTCCAAGTGGCCCAAGAGAGGACAAAAGTCCAAGCAGTGAGGAGCCAAATCTCAGTTCTTTGCTATGGGGAACAACCAGAGATGAATGTCAGTGAAGGGCTCAACCATAGCCTTGAAGACCATGGTTGAGGGAATTTCCCCCATTTTTAGGAACACAAGATTGCCCAGAGCTCAAGGGTCAAGTCCTCAGGGTCAGAGAAACAGTTAAGCTGACCAGAAGGGAAAAAAACTCACTGATCGAAGTCACTGGTGTGCATAGGCAGCCAGGCAGATAGAATGCAGGTTGTTGTGGAGAAACCCAGTCAAGGATCCCAACCCTGGTAGAGCGGGGCAGGAGAGCCTACGGAATCTTGGCACAAATGAAATTACCTGACGCGAAAGAGATTGTATCACGAGACACAAGGAAACCCACATTAAGAGTTGAGAGAGAGAAAGACAAGTGCAGTCCTGAGAAGGTTGGTGTAGGAAGAGAGCATGGAATGTGCATGTCCAGGGTTTAAAGGCTGCCTTGTGCATCACTGCATCATGAGTAGATCATGTGACCATGCTGCACTTAGGTCACATAGGACTTGAGGGTCCTGGGAGAGTATTTAAGTTTCCTGAGTGCTTAATGGTTAAAGCACACAGCCTGGTCCCAGCACT
>LOEQ01003202.1:129870-143255 GCA_001685075.1 Bramus lutescens | reverse complement strand
CTAGGCATTTTGCCAAAGCGCTGGGTGACAGAAATTACAACAGAAAACATATTTCATCCAGATTGTATCATTGACTCCACACAGCAAAAGAATATTACAGAAATATCTCTCAAGATAATGTAAAATAGAGAATGGAGAGATGGCTCAGTGGTTTAGAGCAGTGTTTTTTTTTNCTAGGCATTTTGCCAAAGCGCTGGGTGACAGAAATTACAACAGAAAACATATTTCATCCAGATTGTATCATTGACTCCACACAGCAAAAGAATATTACAGAAATATCTCTCAAGATAATGTAAAATAGAGAATGGAGAGATGGCTCAGTGGTTTAGAGCAGTGTTTTTTTTTACGGAAGGCCTGGGTTCAATTCCCAGCACCCACATGGCAGCTCACAGGTGTCTGTAACTCCAGTTCCAGGGTACCCTATATCCTCAGACGTGCATGCAGGCAAAACACCAATGTACATAATTAAACATTTAAAAACTAAAGGTTTAAAAAAAGATAATGTAAAATAATCACAAATATTCCAAGTTCACAACTGTCTATATGACCCAAAAGAGACACGGCCTGGCCCTGAAGTTTTCCTAAAAGCGTGAGGTTTAGCACTCGAGGGAGCAGAACCATTTGTGAAGCATTACATTTACAGTGGAATTGTTAGGAGTAATTTCCCAAAAGTAAATTAACAACTTTACTTTCCTGAACTGACTGGGACATTCAAGGGCTGTTCACAACCAGTAATTTGCTTTTGAGAAAATACTCCTAACATTTCTCCTTGAAATGTAGCACTTCACATGCAAGGCTCTATGCTAAAATAGCTTTATGCAACCTACTCTTTTTGCAATAATAGTCTTTAAGCCCCATAAATAGTTGCTTTTGAAGTAGGATACAGCAGATCCTTGAATTTCTAAGTAAATCAATAATATTTACATATTAAAGAACTTATACATAAAAATTAATGTTCTTGAATATATAAATAAATATGTATTTTCACATTTTTTGTGGGAGGAAAGAGGCTGGTATTGAAAAGCTCACAAAACCAATCTGAATACTTATTGTGTCAACACAATGTAGAAACAGTAATCCCTCCTTAGCAAAATGTTAGCCAAAGGGAAATATGTTCTCTGTTTGTTAGACTGGAATCTTAAAAGAAGGAGAACAATATTATTTCTGTATTATCTCTGCCTACCAGGTTACTGTAGATGTCTGTCAGCTTCACTGTTTGGGGAGGGCAAGAATCAGTAAGAGAGGAGACTTGAGGTTCCCATAGTGCTAATGTGTGGTTATAGGCTGATTGCTGTTTGCTTTTGGTCAATTCCATCATAAGCAAACTTAGTGGAAGCTTCAAAGACAGATGAGTTGCACTTAAATGGGCTTTGCCTCTCCAGTCATTCTAGCAATCTTACTATCATATCTTCTAGTAACTACTCTTTGTATGAAATAACTATTAATAGGATGCATTCTGTTTCCCATCCTGGAGGGAATAAATGAATCCGAAGACTTAAGAGAGTTATATGGAAGATAATAATGAAGCCTGAAAAAGCTGTGAAGTGCAGTATTGTAATGAAGATCTTGAAGAGACTGCTAATTAAATACTAGCAGATGATATTCATTCCCAGTTTTTGCAGAACAATAGTAACATTATATAGTTAAACCCAAACAATGATTATTAAGGGGGGTTGTTGTAAGTTTGAGGAGGTGTATTAATCCAAATTTCTAGCCCTCTATATCTGGGCTATTCTTCTGTTTTATTCATTATCTGAACCATCAGAGCTCTGGCAGCTTGCCATGTTCTTGTCTGCAGCCTTTATAATTTTGTGTGGAATCTGTTTTTCCTTAACATATTTTTTTTCAAAAATCAAAGTTCCAAGATACCATCTTAAAACTTACTCTAAAAGAGAAATTGTCTTGGAAATCTGCTTTCCAAGAATACTCAGGTCTTAAGATCAATTATAGCAATGTGAATTTGCCCCTGATATAATCTGCATCAAACAAACATACAGCAACAATAACAACACAAGCACCCTAGAAAACTTCAGACATTGCCTCGAAGCCCATAAATCCTGAGGAGTCTTACTTTATTCCCTCAAGTTTCTATGGGCCAGCTTTGTCTTTGCCATTTGTAGATGCTATGAGAAGTAAAAAAAAAAAAAAATGACATTACTTCAGAAGAGAGTAGGAAATCTTCCTGAGGAAGATTTTGATACTAGAATCCATCCAAATACAAAAACTGCAATATGGAGTTTTGCGTTAATTAGATAGCATGAAATAGCATGAAGGTGCTGTAAGTTCACAAGATTTTGTGGGTGGAAATATTACTGAAGTGTGAAATTTGGTATTATTTTTCTAAAATCTGTGCTACACACCCACAAATTTCTTTCAGAGCTATTTGGTTTATAAATTCAGAAACATAATACTACACACATTAACCAAAGAACAATACACTTCACCTCAAGTGTTAGAAAAGTCCTGTGGAGTAGCTGATTCTGAAGAAAAAATAATACCACATGAGCTATTTTTAAAATAGCTGTATTTGAGAAATATATATTTTAAACCTCAAAGATTATGTGCATGTCTATATCTATCTCTCTTTATGTATGTATGTATGTATGTATATATGTATATATATACCTATAAATATATCTTTGTCACTTGTGATATTCCTCTATATAGAATATCTAATACAAAAAATAGAAGCAAGTTAATTTAAGTTCTTAAGTTGTTGCTTCTTTTTTATATCAAGTCTGCTTGAGGTTTTTCCCAACTTTTGTGATGAAAGCTTGGCGCATGGGTTGGGAATTCATATTCTAAAGATGTCTTGCACTGATTCACACAGACTAAACCGATTGCGATGTCTCTCTGTGCTTGTTCTTGGGTTAGTGGGAGAAATATCAGCCTTTAGTTTTCTGCATATAATGTGAAAATGTCAACATCTTATTAATTCTGTTTTAAGTCTCCATTTGTAAATTGATAAAAATGCAAATAACTCTATAATCTAGACTAGGAAAGTGAAATACACGAAACCTTAAATATAGACGTAAGGATCTAATTCTTAAAATTATCATCACACAAGGTCAATTCCTAGGTGATATTCTAGATTACATGAGGCCCAGTGAGGGGGAAAAATCTCTTAGGGTATGTTATACTGTTGGTTGTTAATAGCTAGTTGTGACTGTTGATTGCTTCCCTCCTTTGAAAGCTTGCATGGAGCCTTCAGGTGCCATAAAAGCTATTTCTCATGGAGGAAGCTTTCAAATCGACAACTTCCATCAATGAAGCTTTCATGGAGACTTCTGGTATGATAAAAGCTATTTCTTAGGGAGGGGGCTTTCAAATCAGCAACTTTCAGGACTGTGAAAACTAATTAGTAGAGATGAAGCTTCCAGGTCCAGGATTTTTCTACCCTATTCATTTGCTGGATGTCTGTGTGATCTATTAACATTTTTTGGTGGAGCCTTTATATGCAATTAATTTATATCCAATTAATTTATATGCAATTAATGATATTTTAAATTCTTTCCTCACTATTTGTATCCCTTTTAAGTCATTTATTTATCTTGTGAATTTAGCTAATATTTCAAGCACTATGGTGGTCAGAAACGAAGAGTCAACATTGTCCCTGATCTCTATGGGAATGCTTTGAGCTCATTCCTGCGCGGTATGATGTTGGCATAAATTATATTTATGTTATAAATTACCTTTATTAATTTGAGACATGTCTCTCATGTTCTTTGATTCTCTAGGAATTATTTATTCTTGCTTCCCAAGGCCATTGGGTATAGGATTAAGCTATTAATATGTGATCTTCCAGGGATTTATTGCTTTGTTTCCTAGAGAGAGGTACTAACTATTTAGCCCTGGCTGTCCTAGAACTCACTACATAAACCAGGCTGGCCTCTAACTAACAGAGATTTGCTTGAGTTTGCCTCTCAAGTTCTGGGACTAAAGGTATGCACCACCACACCCAACTTGCAGCTTTCTAATACTGGCAATTAATACCAAAAGCTTCTCAATTGGTCCTTCTTCATTGTGCCCAATGAATTTTGGCATCATGTATTTTTATTTTCAGTCAATTCTAGGAAATTTTAAGCTTCCTTTTTGATTCTACCTTGCCTCAATTTTTGTTTAATAGTGTTTTGTTTATCTTCCAAGACATTGTGGGCTTTCTGCAGTTTCCATTTTTTTGTGATAATTAGCCATAATCTTTTGTGATCTGTCAGAATGAAGGATGCCACTAATGTTGTATGTTTTGTTCCCTTGCTTAGGAGGGATCTATGCAGCTGAAGATCAGTCATAGGCAATATTTTTAGTTGTGGATGTATGCTCTCAGCTTTGATGTGTGGGTACTCATATTTTTTTTTCGTTGACTGCTACTTAAACTAGTCTGATGGGGCATCAGGTGAATAATAGTTTATTTTCAGTCTGAAATTTACTGCCTGTGAATGTGATTTTCAGTTGATGTTCTCTAGAGTAACAAAACATATAGGATGAATAGGGAGAATCTGTCTCCCCACCACCCATACACACTCTCTCACACACACACACACACACACACACACACACGTGTGTGTGTGTGTGTGTGTGTAGAGAGAGAGAGAAAGAGAGAGAGAATATAAGAGTGATTTACAGGCTCCAGTCTAGCTAAAACAGTAATGGGTAGCTATGAACAGAAAATCCAAGAATCTAGTAGTCACTCAGTCCACAAGGCTGGACATCTCTCAGCTGCAATCCCAAAGAAGTAGGCTCTATTGCCAATGAAGGATGGAATTGCTACCATGATGATAGCAAGCAGGCAAAGCACAAAAGCTTCCTTCTTCTATTTCCTTCTTATAGGCTTCAAACATGAAGAGTGGTCCAAATTAGAGGTGAGTTTTCTCAATCTCAAATGATATGAATGATATGAATTTAAAGTGTTTTTTTTTCCTAACTCAAGAACAGTATTAAAGCATTTCTTTCTCTAGAACAAGTGATCTGGATAGAAGGCTTTTCTGCCTGCCTAAAAGATTTGGGTTAGAAGTGGTTTTCCTACCTCAAATTAAGAAAAACTCCCTAATTTCAGATGTAGGCAAGTTGACAACTTTCTTATCTCCATTATTGAGAAGTAATCAAATGTCCCCAATGGTTATCTGCATCAATTATCCCTCCTAACACTGTTACGCCTTTTTTAGCCTGTTGGTTTAAAGGCATTAGAAGCCTAAAGTAGTCAGGGGGAAGTCTGAGGTTCCAGTTCAATGGAATAGTTGTTGAAGCGCTTCCACTCTGGAACCAAGGATTCTAGGTCAGTAGAATTAAGGCCATGAGAATGGGAAGTAAAATTTTTCCTAAAAGGTCACTAGGACTAATAGTGAGTGGAATTATTCTCTTGTCTACCCCTTGATTCCTGGACACATGGATCCTGGCTATGGGAAAAAACGTACTTTATATTCATGCTGATTCAAAGTATATACCTCTTTCTGGAGAACACAATTACAGTGCCAATTAGGTGACATCTTCAGACTGATGCTACCCAATTGGCACTGTAATTGTATGTTCTAAATGTCATTTCATATTTCTATCAGGCTAACTGCTTCAAAATCATGGGAAACATGTTAAGAGCAGTGGCTTCCATGATCAATCATGTGGCTGACTTCTCAATTCCCTTGCTGTGAAATGAGTTTCTCTGTCAGAAGCAATTCGTTGTGGGGTATCCTGATGGTAGGAAAGGCATTCTGTAAATCTACAAATGGTGGTTTTGCAGAAGTATTTTTACAGCAAAAGTAAATCCACAACCAGAATAAATATTTACTATAGTAAGGACAAAGCACTTTCCTTTCCATGGAATAACTCGTCTACTGTTAAGACACAGGTTGGAGAGTTGATATAAACTTGAGGCAAAGCTGTAAAGGTATATTGCTGGTTTTGCCAACTAAAAGCAAATTGCTTCTGGTTTGCTTGCCAAATCAATAGCTGCATACCATGTAAAAGGGGAGGAGCTGCTGTGGGATAACGCTCTTGTACACTGTAAAGATTTGTCACTTGTATTGGCTTAATAAAACGCTGATTGGCCAGTAGCCAGGCAGGAAGTATAGGTGGGATGACCAGACTAGGATAATTCTGGGAAGAGGAAAGGCAGAGGCCGTCATCATCCAGAAGCAGAGGAAGCAAGATGAGAATGTTTGCTGAGCAAAGGTAAAAAGACATGTTGCTGAACATAGATAAGAATTATGGTTTCATTTAAGTTGTAAGAGCTAGTTAGTATTAAGCCTAGGCCAAACAATTTATAATTAATACAAGTGTCTGTGTGGTTCTTTGGGATAAAATGGCTGCTGGACTGGGTGGGAGACAAACTCTTGTCTATAATGTGCTAATGTATTCAAGCAAGGACACCATATCTGGTACCGCAGCTACAATTAGAGCCACTACTTGATTGAATTTTTGATAGTCAACTGTCACTCTCCATGGTCTGTCTGTCTTCTGCACTGGCCAGAGAGGAAAGGTAAAGAGAGATATGGTGAGGACCACCACCCCTGAATCTTTCAAGTCCTTGATGGTGGCAGTAATTTCTGCACTTCATCCAGGGATGAGATGTTGCTTTTGATTAACTAGTTTCCTTGGTAGAGGAAATTCTAAATGCTCCATTTAGCCTTTTCAACTTAATAGCCCTCACTCTACAAGTCAGGGAGCAAATGTGAGAATTCTGCCAGTTTCTAAGTGTATATATTCCAATTATACATTCTGGGACTGGGGAAATAAATACAGGATGGGTTCAGGAACCCCCTGAACCTATTGTGACTCAGACTCCAGCTAAAACTCTTTTCATAATCTGACTTCCATAAGTTCCTACTTTAACTGGAGTGTTACAATGTTTCTTGGGATCTCCTGTAATCAGTATTAATTCAAAACCAGTATACATTAGACCCCATAAAGTGTGTTTCCTTTCACCCAGTGTACAGTTACCTTTATAAAAGTCAAGTTTCCCTCTGCAGAATAACTGGAGAAAGACTAACAATTAAACTTTTAGGAGTTTTATTGAGACCCTTCCTTAGGGAACCCAGTTATCCATTTGTTCAAGGGTTTCTAGGTCTGAAAACTGGCTTGTCCAGAAATTGATTCACTGGCCAAAATTACAATTCCCTTTGTTCGTGATCCAATGTAATTTTCTTCATTTGTTTGAGAATTTGTTCACTTATATAGATCAAAAAAATTCAATAGGCTTCATGTCTGGAAACACTATGATTAATTAGCCAGTACCAAATGTGCATAGAAGCCATGCCACCATAAAATTCACTTTGCCTTTTCTGGTAATTTTATATTAGGTCATTATAAGCATTCTTTTGTCTTTGTTGCCCATCATAATAACTATGACCCACTTGCTTTGGCAATTCAGCTGACACCTGGCCTCTGCTACCTCCGGGTCAAATTAAACCCATTATATTTAATTCATCCAATTGAGCAGCAGCATCTCCAAACCTAAGGTTTGTCACAAGAAAAATAGCGATGACAAAGCTGTTCAAAATCGCTAGTGTTCCTCCCACCACTTTGCATTTAATAGGATTAGTGAAGGGCATATCTTCTGAGTTTTTCCACTGTGGAGGACCAGATTTTACACAGCCTTCTCACAGAGTTTCCTTAAGTTTTAGTATCTGTATTTATTAACCCTAAGTCCTGGGATATTAGGAATTTCCAACTCCTTTTCAGCATGCCATCTTTTGATAAATATATCACCCAGGCATTCAAACAAACTTTTGATACCTTTTAAACTGTGAAATCCTTCCATATTAAAACTATAATCGCTACTCAGAGGGCTGATATCAAAAATTTCAGCTTGTCCAAGTTTTATGTTCATTCCACCATTATCCCACATCCTTAAAATCCATCCCCACACATATTCCTTAGACTTATGTTTGAATTAGTTAGCAGGTTCATTAAGCTTTTTAGTAGTGTAGTATATGTCCTCATAGACTACACATTCTACCTAAGCTCTAGGAGCCTGCTTTGCCTTATGTATGGTTATAGGTCTAGAGCAACTCTTGGTGGGCACTGAAAAACATCAGTATTGTCTTACCAGGCACTTTGCTCAAAGAAAGTCATTATTTTTATTAACAGACAATGGAAGATTAATTTCCTCAGTCAAAGGGAAAAAGAGCAATATTTCAAGGGGTGAAGCTGAGTGTATGGCTTCCTCTGGTAAGATAAACCATTGAGAATCTGAGGATTTAAAGTTCTCAGTATCAGTAGGCTTCTCCCACACATCGCCATCCATCTCAAGATGTAGGATCCCATTATTTACCATTTAATCGTCGGACTTTAGACACTGATTCCCTCTGAGATTGGGACTAAATTTTCACTGTAATTCAGCAAAGCTACTAATGAGGGCTTTAGCTTGATTGATTAGAGCCTGGGATCTGTGACTTCTGGAAGGAAGATTCTCTTCCAGGGCACACTTAGAAGTCTTTAGACTGTTTATGCATGTCTGTATCTGGACAGTTTTACCACTAAGCTCATCCCCATCCTTCATTAATTTATCCCAAGCTGCTATATGCAACCAATCAGCATCATAATTTTCTTAAATTTTCTCAAAGCTGTCAGAAGTTTGATATATAGAATCAATAATCCCTTGTGGCAGTGTAATCAAGTATTGTTATCTCCTTAAGTTTATAAAATTGTTTAGTCCTCTCCAAGCACCGAGGAGAGGCTTCAGTAATTGTGAGTGTTGGCAAATTAAAAATCCAGTCCAGATGCTTAAAAAATTCATCGTTATACTTCAGTTGCTTTAGAAACACTAATGTATCAAACTCTGTATTAGTTGGGGTTCTTAAGAGTTACAGCACTTGAAGAATTAATCTCTCTCTCTCTCTCTCTTCACACAAATACATACACACACATACACACATGCACACACACACACACACACACACAGCTATTATCCTACCTGGAGTTGTGGATCAGATTCTCTGAAGTCATGGAGGCAAGATGTGGGTGATATACAAACAATCATGTCAACCTAGAATATTCTCCTACTACATTCTTTAATAACTTTTAGTGAACTTATTCCCATTTACCCTTCCCTGGACCATGAAGAAAGTAGGCTATCTGTTATTTGTTCTTTCATTTTTTCACAAGTAAGGGATCTTATTCCAGGAAATGAAACTATGTGGAGTCATGTCCATGGAGTTCTGTACAGTGTTAGCAGTGAGAAAAGCAAATGTGACCTCTGTCCTGACACATTTGTGTGAAGCCACATTTCTGGAAAATTAACAAGCTACTAGCATCTGAGAACTATCTGGAAGCCACTCTTGTAACTCTCCAGAAAACACTTTTTTTGTTAAAAGACTAAGATATCTAGGTATCTGAAGAGTCTATAGTTTACATTTCTAAATTTGGGAAATACTTACTCCTATTAGGATTTGCAATTATTGTTCCAATTGTGAATTCACTAAGTACAGGGGGCTAAAAAGAAGTAATCCAAAACTAATTTTAGAATTTAAAAATTCTATGGGAAACTATTGTCATTATGTTTAATTTTTTTTACAAATTGAGTGATTATTATTTTCTTAAATTTGTTGTGATGTGATTTTACAAAAACTTTCCCAAATGAATAACACACCCTGCCTACTGTATTTGTAACTCTTAATTGAGGAGTTTCATGAAAAATTTCTGGCTCAAATGATTTTTTTTTACATTTAGTGTTAAGAATTTAACAAAGAACAAATAAAAGACATTAACAGAAAACCTTACATCCGGGTCAAATGGAAATCACACTCTTCCTTTCCTATCCTCCCTAGATTTGACCCAGTCTTCAGCTCCAACAGGCACTCTCTAGGAACCCACAAGCCAATATGGCCAGGGAAAGCAGGTAGGCTGATTGTAGATCTTCAACTCTCTCTCTCTCTCTCTCTCTCTCTCTCTCTCTCTCTCTCTCTCTCCCCCTCATAATCTAAGACCCAGGCCTTATCACGAGTTCTGCAGCAGAACACCTCCTGCAGCCTCCCCTCCTCCACCCATTTCCAATGGATCACAACGGTCTTCTGCTCCAAACCTTCTTCCTACTTCTTGCTTTCCCCAGTACAGCAGTAAGAGGTACTCCTGAGAACCCACAGGCCACTCTGAGCGGGGAGACAAGTTGACAAACTGCAGATCATCATGTCTCTGTTCATTTCTCCAAGTCCAATCATCCAGTCTCATCTTAGCAGACCTACTGTGACCTCTGCAGCCACTCTGCCCCCATGGTGACTAGTTTATCATATCCTGGTGGAACATCCTGCTTTCCTTCCTCTGGTGAAGCTCCTTCACTGCCCCAAGCACATATCCATTCCTAAATCTCAGCGCCCAATACACAGGTTCTAGTTACCACATCTATCATAATTTTAAGGATTTTCCTACAGGTAGCACACAGCTACCACACTCTCCTAAGAACCTGAGGAAAAAGAAACCAAAGAAGCAAATATTCACCCATAAATACAAGACAAGATGTCAGCATCTAGAATTACAACTTCCCCATCCCAGAAGCCTAGATGACAACTTAAAAATAATCAAAATCACCCACTTCACTAGAGCTCAGTAACCCTACCAGAATTGGCCTTGAATATTCCAACTCACCCGAATCACAAGTAAAATATTTAAAAACTACCTTAATGAATATAATAGAGGAAGAAGTTAGTAGATACCTTAAATAAATCTCTGAGAACAAGCAAACATGGGAAGAAAATTAATCAAACAGATCAAGACACAAAAATGGTAAAAGACTGAATAAAGAAAACCTTCTCTAAGGGAAACCTGGAAATAAAAAAAAATTAGGAACTTACCAGGATCCATGGAGATAAGCTTCACAGCACAATGCAAAAGATGGGAACTGAATTTCAAGCATTGAAAATTAAAGAGAAGAAATGGATACATCCATCAAAGAAAGCATTAAATCTAAAACAACAGCAAAAAAAAACATAAAAAATAAAACAAAATAAAAAAATTCTGGCTGGAAACCTCTAGGAAATCTAGGGCACTATGGAAACACCAAATACCAAGGTACCAAATCTATGAATAATAGGAATAGAAAAGGAAAAGAAACACATTTCAAAGCCACAAAAAATATATTCAACAAAATCATAGAAAATTCTCCTAACATAAGTAAGAAGATGCCTACCAAAGTACAAGAAGCAAATTGATTGAATCAGAAAAGAAAATCCTCTCACATAATAATCAAAACACTAAAAGTACAGAAAAATAATGTTAAAAGCTACAAGGGAAAAGATTAAATAACATATAAAGGGAAACTTTTATCACCTGATTTCTCAGTAGAGATTCAAAAAGTCAAAAGATCCTAAACAGTTAAACTTAGAGTGTAAGAGACAACAGATGCCAGCCCAGAGTACTATGCTACTATCACCAGAAAAGCTTTCAATCGCAATACATAATGAAAACAAGTCATTCCATGATGAAACCAAATTTAAGCAACATTGATTTACAAATACAATCCTGTAGAAGATGTTAACATTTAACTTTAATTTAATGACATTAGCTACATACAAGAAAACAAAGGAAATGAATGAACCCAGAGTAGGATAGCAAAAAGAAAAGAGACACACGCACACCACTACCATCACCACCACCACCACCATCAATCACAACAACAATAGCAAAATAACAGGAATAAAAACCCATTGGTCATTGATTAATCAGTCTAAATTCCCCAATTTAAAACAAAACAAAACACAGCTAGAATGGATGAGGAAATAGGATCCATTCTTGTGATGACTTCAATAAATACACTTTAACATCAAGGATAGACATCACCTCAGCGTAAAGGGTAGGAAAATGATATTCTAAGCAAATGGACATAAGAAACTTACTGACACAGCCATTTAGATACCTGGCAAAATAGACATCAAACCAAAAGTCATCATAAGAGATAGGAAAGGACACTGCATATTTATTAAAGGAGAAATCCACCAAGAGAACTTTGCAAGTCTTAACATCTGGGCCCCAAACACAAGGGAACCCAAGTTTGTGAAAGAAACATAAATATAGTTTAAATGACATAGTGACATCAGGAATGGACAGTGGGATACTTTATTATTGCATCCTATAGATATATCATCTAGACAAAAAGTGAACAGTGAAATGCTGTTGCTAACTGAAGTTTAAACCAAAAGGACCTAACATATTTGCAGAACATTTCACCAAAACACAAAAAATATTCCTTCTTCTTTGCACCCTATGAAACTTCCTACAAAACTGAATTTGAGCACAAAGCCAATCTCAACAAATACATGAAAATTCAAAGAACAGCTTTCATCGAATCAGGCCGCCATGGATTAGAGCTGGATATTAACAAAAGAAACTTACAAACTCATGGAAATTAATCAAATAAACAACTCTCCACTGAGTAAAATTGGGTCAAGACAGAAAGTAAGTAAAAAATTAAGGAATTTTTAGAATAGAATGAAAATTAATACACAACATACCCAAAGTTATGGGACACAACAAAGGCTGCTTGAAGAAGCAAATCAATAGCAATAAGTGCCTATAGAAGATAACTGGAGATATGGCATACTATCAAGTTAACAGCAATCCTGAAAGCTCTGTAAAAATGAAAGAATTCACACCCAAAAGAAATAGACACCAAGAAATAATAAAATACAGCAATGAAATAAATAAAATAGAAATAAAATTTGCCAAGAACCAATGAAATGAAGGATTTCAATGAAAAAGAATTTGGGGAGAGATGGATAAAATTAAGGGGTATTTGAGGGATAGTATGGAAAAATAATACAATAGAAACTTCCTGAAATATACAAATATGAAGGTGGTCTTAAATGAAATCACCAATTAATGGGGTGGATTGAGTCCTAACTGGGCTTGTCTCCTCAACAAATGAACCCTTCCAGTACCTAGGTAAATCTACATCCAATTGAGTAATTGGCAAAAGGGGCCCCATGAAATTCCACAAACAACACAAGGTCTTGCCAATATTACATGTTGTTCTCTATAAATTGACAGTAAGGCCCCATTGCTAAAGACAACACTTACACAACACATGAAGAGGTCAAACTCGTGGCTACATGGAGCCATTGTCCCTATGTTACACTAATCCCTATGTTACATCCCTATGGTACAGGAACCTAATATGCATACTGTCAAAAGAGAAACATAAATGCAAGTCAACCAACAAACCTTTTATTTACCATCTTCTATTATATATAAGACATGCTAGGGAAATGGTTGCACAGAAATTGTGGGAGTAACCATACAATGTCTGATTTGTTTAATGTCAATTCCAGGACATGAAACCAATAACCCTGCTCCAGTGATCAAGAACCTGAGACTAGATAGCCCAGGTACCTTTAACAACCTAAATAATACTGGTAGAAAGAAAGAAAGAAAGAAAGAAAGAAAGAAAGAAAGAAAGAAAGAAA
>LOEQ01003202.1:102443-112733 GCA_001685075.1 Bramus lutescens | reverse complement strand
ACCATGTGGTTGCTGGGAATTGAACTCAGGACCTTTGGAAGAGCAGCCAGTGCTCTTATCCTCTGAGCCATCTCTCCAGGCCTTGCTTTCTACTTTAACTTCACTATGTCGATAGAATATTTAATTATCAATGTTACATACACATTTGTCTGTAGAACTGTGTTTATTTTGCAGGAGACTTACAGTTTTGTGTATAAGTTTACATTACTTTGTACATTTTAGTCACTCTACAACTTGTGTAAGTCTAGGCATTTCTATATAGGATGTACAGATACTTGTGTAATATTATTTAGTCTCATATCATTGCAAACTTTTATTTTATATATATATATATATATAATCTATTTTAGTAGTTCCACATTGTCTAATGCTGTTACATATTCAGGATTAATTGAACCAGTTACTTTAGTAACTAAATATGTTTTAAATTTCTGGTATAATAGTAATGAAAATTGTATACCTAGAGAGTCTAAACATTTCTACTTTACTATGTATCCACAAAACATTCATTTTGATGTCATGCAAATTTTCTACTTCTATTTCTTTGTTTCTTGTAACATGAGCAGGGCCTGCTTGTTGGGTTGTTTTTTTTTTTGTCCTTCCCAGTTACCACAGCCAGAAAGCCCCAAAGAAAATCACACAGAGATCTCTATAAGTTAAAAAGCTGATTGGACCATTAGCTCAGGCTACCTATTAGCTCTTGTAGCTTATATTAACCCATTGTTCTTATCTATGCTAGCCACATAGTTTGGTACCTTTCTCAGCAGGGCAGCTCACATCTTGCTTCCTCGGTGGTCTGTTGCAGGCCTGGAAGGAATCAACTTCCTCCTTCCAGAATGCTCCTGTTTTTATTGTATCATTTTTACTTTTTGTCTGTTTTTTTTTTTGCCTATACTTCCTGCCTGGCCAATCCGCTTTTATTTAAAACATGATTGACAGAATACAGACAATTCTCCCGCACCAATGTCTTCTATTAATTCTATTTACATTTCTTCACATTAAACATCACCCTAAAATATTTTTGGTATATTTCTCATAGATAATGTGCACCTATGATGTAAATTAAATATTTCTGGTATATTATTTAGATCATTATGAATATTTATTTTGTTAATTTAAGAGGAGCATACAGTTTATAAGATATTGAAATAATATGTTTCCAGTATATATTATCTCTTTGACTCTTGAGACGTTTTTGTTTGAAGAAAATGTTGCTAATACTTCTTTATAGCATATATATTATCTCACTGGCACATTTTTCTTTTATATATATGATAATATTTATAATGATTAGGGTGTGGCTATTCACTGAGCTGTATTTTGTTGGTCCTCTCTGTCATATTTTCTTATTTGCCATAGATAGATGATAGAGATCAATGCCTTGAAGAGTAAAAGTAAAAATCAGTCTTCAAGATTATGTTTCTTTTCATTTGCATATAATTATAAATATTAGCTTACTAGTTATATAGTCATGCCAACTGGCTTTTATTACAGAACATTAATATATACATGTGACAAAGCTTAATATACTTGTAGTTGCATATTAGATGATAGTATTTAGAAATTATCTTTAAATTTATGGACAATTTCATCTGTCTTTAAAGTTTTTTCCCTTTTTGGTGGGCTATGCTTGGATAGGAAGATCACTGCACATGTGCATGATGTGTTTCAGATGCATTACTCAGATCCTACTGCAGTTGCCTATGCACACACTGATGCAGGTTAATGTGTCTCAGTCCCTGTTGGTTAACTTGCATCATCATATTTACCATTATCTGACATTCTGAGCTTGACTTTCTCCCTGAGATTTTGGCTGTTTGGCTTCGTTCCTTTCATTTATGATCATTCCTTTATTTTTCTTACCTGCTCTTGTTGAGTATAACGGGATCCATGGGCTCTCAGTTCATATACCAACAAGAAAAGGCCACTTTCCAAATAGGTGGAGCAGACATATATTGTCTAGACTATAAATGCAGCCTTGGCAGCTTCACTGCCTGCACTAAGCTTGTCTAGGGATGCCAGGCACTTAAAACACATTGTAAATGACTTACTTTATGCATTGTTATGGATTATTATGGATTCTTAGATATGGAGATTAAAATGGAAGTTACTGTGCATGAAAGGGATTTATCACATATGATCTCAGGCAGAATCTCTTAGGAGCTGAAGGGACTGTAAAAAATTGTGACCAAAGTTCAAGTGTCTCGTGAGTCTGACACCTCAAGGAATTTTTGTTCATATGTTTCAATGAATGTTCTTACCAAACTGTAGGTAGCGTGGTGAACTTTTTGTAACCTACCCAGCCTATAATTGAATATACATTTGGTGTTATAAAAGTTCGTGGTAGCAATTTTCCTTAGTCACTGCCTACGTTACTTTTTGAGATGCAGTCTCTCATTCGTCCCAAAGGTCACTTATTGAGTACATTGGTTGAGTACACCAGCAAGCTACAGAAATGCCCCTTTCCTCTTTCCCTCTCTTTGCACTTGCACTGTCAGCGCCAGGGTTACAGACATGCACCGCTATGCCTTGTTTTTATCTCAGTGTGTGGGACCTGAACTCAGGTTCTCATGCTTTTGCAGCAGGCACTTTTCCTACTAAGCTGTCTCTGTAGCTCAGATTTTCAATTACAGTAAAACCTGAATTGAAATTTCCCTTAGCTTTGTGCTTCTTCCCAATGCTTAACATAGTTACTGAAGATTGAAGATCAGGAAAACATGAAGTAATTTTAGAAGAGGTTGAACAGAGACATCTTAATGCTGACTGGCATTCCTGAGAATGATTGCTGTGTTTCATAAACCAATCTGTGTTTGGTTCCCTTTCCTGTTACAAGAGCAGATGACTCTGAGCCTCGGACAGTCCCTGGTATTTCGTTTCTGTGCTCTCAGCCTCTTTATCAAAGCTTCAAACTAGATCCCCAGAGAAAATCAGAAAAATAACCATTTTGTCAGCTACAAATTTGATTATAGTGAACTCTCCATGCACCTCAGGTAACCTTTTACTCTCGTGATTAAAGGCAAGAAAGTCAGCTTGGATGTAATATTTTATATGTTTAATATTCTTTCATCTGAAATTATTCTCTAGAAGATAGAACCTCCAGAAATATAATTTCAAACAAGGAAAGTTCACAGATAATTTAATAGCATTCATTACCACAGTACCTGTGTTTTCCACATAAATTTTCATCATAGCGCAGGGCATGAGGCGGGTTGCAGGTAAGTTTTGAGAAAGAGAAGATCAAAAAGAAAGCCTGGGTTTGGTTTCCTTTTCTTGCAATCATAGCAGTAAGATGTTTACTGTGCCGGAAGGTGGAAATGGTTGAGTCCCAGTGGCGAGAAGAATGGACAGTAGCAAAAGTTCTTGATAAGTCTTAACAAAAGCATAAAATCCTGCCGTATTTCAATACCTAACTGTTGCTGGAAATCCAGTTAACAGAGAAGACAGGCACAAAGGGAAGTGTCCCAGTGTCTTACCCACATAGAGAACCTGGAAAAGCTAATGTCGTAGAAATTTAGCATAGACAGGAGGTTACAAAATGGGAGTTTGGGATGGGGGAAGGGAAATGGTTCTGAGTGAGTGCCACAGTACAATCAGGAAGAAGCAACAAGCTGGTGCTATTGTCCAGGGGGATGACCATTGGCAATAAAGGACTGTATATTTCAAAATGCTCGAAAAAACAAAGCAATTGTGAGTTTTCACTGGAAAAAGACCACAAGTGTTTCAACATGACACATGATGATCTACATGTTTGAATTTGTTTATATGAATTTGTTTACATGAATTTGCTTATATAAATTTGTTTTATGTTTTTAATGCTTTATTAGTAATGTTAAGAATTACTTCTACTGTACAATTTTAGGAGTCAAAAGTTCTTAATAAGTAGAGGAGATAGTTTGAACTTGTCCGTGATAATTTTTTTCTGAGATGTTTCCTTTAAAGATGCCTATGCTTAGAAGTCTTGGTTTTTGTTTTTTGTACTGTTTTTAATAAAAACACGCATTTAATATTTAAAAAGTTCAAAGCCATTACCTGAGTCTTCATGTTTTGAAATTGAACACTATTTAAGGAGTGAATAACATCATAATCTCTTCCTTCCTTTCTAGGCTATTGTCTCCATAGTAACATAAATATGCCCCCAAATTATTGTTTCTTAGGTATTATGTACGATGTACTGGAAAACCAATGTATGTTTTATTTTGAAAGATCAAAGCTCTTATAAGCAACACTAATTTTACTTTTTCTGGTACTAAGTATTGAATCATAGTTTCAAACATGTTATGCAAATAGTTTACCAATGAGCTTCACCTAGCTCTGAAGATTTAATAAGCATCAATTTAATTCGAGACATTGTAGAAGAATGCTTGCATTCTAAATATGTCTAACTTCATTTTTGATATTTAAATATGAATGAAGTGATTTGGAGTATTTTTTCAACGTCCCTTATCATAACTTTTCTTTTAATGACACAATTCTAAAATTTTACATTATTGAGAATTTTTTTAATTTATAAAATATTGGCTGGCTTTATTGCTCTGCCATGACCTATGTGAGAATATTCTGAATATTTCCTAGAGAAGAGGATCTAACCATGCACTAATTTGCATGTCACCTTGAGCAAATTATTTAAGATATATAAAATAAATCAAAGCCCTACCTATAGTTATTTTTATCTCAATGATGATAGGGGACAATCTATGTTTCAAATGTTTTCAAGATCATCAACATTAAAAATTACTAAACTGAAAAAAAATTTTCATTGTTATTCCAGTCCAAGTTGCAGTTTTTTTCTAAAAATAAAATGATAGATACACAATTCAATATTAGGAGATATTGCTCAGTTATTTATTTGTCATAAAATCATCATTCCAAAGGCAATTATGATATGTGGCATATTTTATATACTAAAAATATTAGATCCTAAAAATCTTGATCATTTGAGGGAGTTCTATGAAGACACATTCTTTCTTTCTTATAATTGTAAAAATTACTTAGGTAAAGTTCAGAGTTTGAGAACGTAGACACTGAGTGAAGGAGTACTCGCATACATTTAGCTCATGGTGCTCGCTGAACTTCCAAGTGGTTTGTTAATCCAACTAGGTGAGAATAAAACCATTACCACGATTTTTGAACCACAATTTGAAGCAAGCTTTATGAAATGTAGGCGAGGATGATGGACACTGACAGCCCCATACATGGGATTCTTAGAAAATGTCTGTGAATTACATTACTCTGTTTCTAATAAAGGACAGACCCAGCTAGCTAGTGCTTCCTGCCTTCCTCCAATCTGGGATAAGAAACATCTTGACATGTCTAAGTGTGATCAAGCACATCCTGTGCTGTCGGGGCAACCAACCTAGTCTACAAAAGTGAAAATACAAGCACATGGATTATCTTATATGAACAACAGTTCCCAGCATTCTAGGAAGTATTCTGTCCATGAGCAAGTGAGGTCTACAGGTTCTTCTTTCCGTGGGCAAGAGGAGATAACAGGTGAGAGGCATTTTTGTTTCACAGATCCCTTAAGTGCAGTAATTAAACCTTAAAAGATAACTTTAGCCCTTATAGTTATGACATGTGTTATATTTTATTGAATATTCATGATAGTCCTGTGAATTAAAAATTGATTCTCTTTTCATATGAGATTTTGTCTTCATGAGTTACTATTAAGAAATATAGAAATGGGAAGTAGAAAAAGACAAGATCTCCTGAGTAAATTGGGAGCATGGGGATCTTGGTAGAGGGTTGAAGGGGAGGGGAGAGGCAGGGAGGGGGCAGAGAAAAATGTAGAGCTCAATAAAAATAAATAAAAAATATAAAAAGAAAAAAAAAGAAATGCAGAGAAAAAGCTCAGTTCTAATGAGTTGCTTTAGTTTCTACTATGCCTGCCTCTCTACTTTGTGACTTCTAAGATTCTCTTAGTTGTATTTGATAGCACATATAATTCCAGCATTTGGAAACTGACAAAAAAAAAGATTATAAAAGCTAGCATGGGCTACATACATAATGAGACGCTATCAAACAACAAAGAATTAAAGCTCTTACTCAGTACCTTACTCTGCACTCTTTTCTGCAGGAAAATCTCACCTCCCTTGATCACCCTTGAACTATTTGCTTTTGAACGTTGTTTGCCTTGTGTAAGGCAATAAAATCAGAGATGTAAAAATTGTCTCAGTCAAAAACTACAGGAACACTTACAAGTCAAGGTCCGTGTTCCCATGTGAAGATATCTGACAACAGGAATGCTTGCAACCTTCTAACTCCAACAAAACATTCTCAAAATTAAGATACTAAGGCTTTACAAATTAAAAGGATCACCCAGGATGAATGATGTCTTAGTCCTCTCAAACATTCACTTGTGAGTGTTAGGTGAGAGCTTAGGGAAGGCTGTCAGTTTACCAGCCCTATGACAGAGAATCTGCTTTGTGGCTTTACTGTGTTATTTGTGTTGTTTAGAGTTACGGCTAGTTCACAGTTTCACTGACCCTGGCACCATAGGCAAGGACTGAGGCAGCAAGGACCCTGAGAGGGAAGTCGATGTTGTCGTGTATGGAAAAGACACAGAGAAGGCTTTCCATTATATTATTTGGTTACCCTCAATTAAGTTATCCCTTCATACTATTGATGGAAAAATTACAAAGGAAATAGAGTAAAGAAAAAAGGAGTTGTTCTATTATAAACAGAAGAGCCAGATTTAGATTTTTGTGTAGCATACTGTCATAGGCATTCAAATGTGGGATAAAGGCAAAGAGACTTATGCCAAAATATGCCTTCTTTTTTTAAAAGAAAAAATAAATGGCTAAAATACTGAAAACTCCCCATTTAGTAAAATCAAACTTATTGGTTAGAATGGAAAAGAGTCTCCCATGCGTCCTTCTGATAACTTTGTGTACTCTATGATATCTACATTTCAGCTATTAGAATGGTTCAGACTGTCTAATGAATTCTAAGGCAATGTGCTAATATTTGTTTCTTTGTTTGTATTCATTGATCTACTTTCAAAATTTGGAGCTGTAACTCAGCATCAGTCTTGATTCCTTCCTTTTTACAAATATCCTTTGTTAGGATTCAGGCATTCTGCTGGCCCCTGTCACCTGTCAGGATGAATCCTGGCAGTACCCTAACCAGCCCAGGGTGCTATGGCTGTTACTTGTGTTCAGGTGTGAAAGGAAGGGTCCCTTTAAGCGCTTAAGCTCTGCCCATTTTAGCTCTTTTTCCTGCTGCTCTTATGAATGGGCAGGGAGGACTTTTCCTGTCTCTCCCCCTTCTCTCNCTCTCTCTCTCTCCTCTCTTCTCTTCCTCTCTCTCCCTTTCCTTTCCCCACTTCCTTCCCTCCTCCAATAAAATTTCCCACTTAAGTTCTATCTGCCTGGCCACGTTTTTCCCTCACGTCATGGATTCACCCATTGGGGTTCCTCTAACGCCATTTTACAATACCCATAGTATGCATAGCTGGTTATATCTATACTTCATTTCCATTTCTTCAGCATACTAATTGTCTACTTCAGTCTGAAGATTGATCAAAGAGATTTCAAATTAAACCTAGAAATTAAAACCTGGTATATAGTTATTAGCAAAAAGATTTGGCACTGGACAAAATATCAAGAAATTAGTAAAATGCAAATTCTTCCCCAAAATACAATGTAATAAATTTGGTATTGCAAATAGCAAAAGCCAACAGGGGATTTATTTCTCTGACTAGACACCAATACAACATATGGTAGTAGGTTTGAATGAAGACTGGCAAGTTTTACAAAAGTGGCAGGAGTTCCTTATCTGTAGACGTCTCCATTATGGTATTTCCCTGGGGATCCAATATTTAGCTATGCTGACTTGAACTAAATGGCCTATGTACTGCTTCCTTTGTGAGCTTAAGTGTATTACAATTTTAACATTCAGTAGGCTATAACTTTTCAGATATTACCATGCCACAGGATAGAGACTGATTTCTTAACCAACTACCACTTAAGAAATAGAGGGAGAAAGTAAAGAAACCACCTTGGGGGATATTTGCTCTAAGGCCCCACAAATAACAACAGCAGCAGCAACAATTAGGAAACAGAACCCCAATTTAGGAAAATGTGTTTTAGATGTTAATAAGCTTTCAGGTTTTGTTAGAAAATTCTGACTGAACATATGAAGCTATTAGTGTGATTCTTTGGAGAATGACAAAGTCTCCTGTTTACTCAGCTATTCTCTTACATTTTCATTTATTGATTCATTTATTTATTCATTAATAAATGTGTGTTAAGAACTAACCCTGGTATCGGGTATGAAAAGCAAACACAGACTACTGGCAATAAATCATTTCAAAGCACTGGCATCTAAATTGGTGGGAATCATATGTAATCAAATTATAGAGAACTAGCTCTCCAAAATTGCCAGTCTCTATGAATTGTTTCTCACTAAATATTGATTTGTAGACCTATATTTTCAGGCATTAAAATCTACATATTTATTAGAAACTCACTACATCTACCACACTGTGATAGTTTCAATATTGAGTGTCCCCTAAAGGCCCCAAAGTAAAGGTATGTTGTCCAAGATGTTGCTGTCCATAGTGGTTAAATGAAGCCTGATGTAAGGGCTTTTGGAGCATGCCCTTGATGGGGATTGTGGTATCCTGTCTTTATACCTTCTTCTCATGTGCTTCTTAAACATTCGATGGGTGGCTTTCTGCCACAGGTTACTTCCATTTGTTTTGACTAGTCACAGGCCAAAAGCAGCCTGACCCACCAATTATAGTCTAGACGGTCCAAAACTATGAAATGATAAATGTTTTTCTTTATAAAATCATTGTCTTAGGTATTCAATGATAATAATGAAACACCAACTCTATTTATACAATCAAAATTTGTGCCACATAAAATCACTTATGTCCATGATAAAAGTATAGGTTTGCAACATTGTATGTAGTAAAGTGCATTGGATATTTGTTTCCTTGTAATAATATAAACATCTTAACAGTCATGATAATTGATTGGTATTAGTTTCAGAAGACAATATATACGTGACTTCAGATTCACACATACACACACACACTTCTTATAGTGTGAGAGCTTCTGTTATTATTTATGCTGATGTACTTATTTTTACTTTACAACTTTCCTGAACTCTTGTCTTTTTCCCAATACAATCAAGTCACTAATATTGAAATGTGTAGGTATGACATCTGCATCTCCCAAATTCTCCTAAGTGCCCAACAAACCTAAGTAATTAGCTTTACTAAGGACATTACTGTTATACCATTTGCTCAAAATAAAAATTAAAAAAAAACTAATTTGCAGTGACTCCAGGAAAGTCACAGAAAGAGGAGGAGGATCTAATATGTGAAATTCTTCCTTTATTTCTGAAGCCACACATCTGTGTCAAGTGTCATTTTGAAACTTTTTTTATACTGCACTGAAAAAAATTTCAATAGTTGTTTCGATCAACTTTTTTTACTCTTTCCAATATATTTTGTTTAAAATAGAAAAAAAGTAGCAAACTTCTATTATTCTTAGTTATATCAGTAGTATTGTTTATTTTCAAAGTTGGACAGTTTTTTCATTATTTTATTCTTGTAGTTATTGTCACAAATTTCTTTCAGCTAATGGGTTACCAGATAAACCTGCTTTATCTTATAAGAGTTAGTGGAACAAAACTTGGCAATTTTTTTCTTCTTCATTTCTTGCCTCCTTTTGTATGCTTCAGTAATGTTAGTTAAAATTCTCTTTAACTTTTCTTTTAATTTTTGACTTACAACGAATTGTTTCATGTGCTCCATTCATGAGTAGTGAATCCTTGCCAAATTATCTAATTCCTGCTGTTACCCAGAATTTCTTATAGAGCCACCAACATTCAATCCTGCATACATAAGCGGTATGATATCCAAGCATGCACTTGGAATATATGCTGATTGAAAGGAGGGAACCTCAATTGAGAAATGCTTCCATTAGGGCCAGCTGTAAGGCATTTTCTTAATTACTGATTGCTGGGGGATGGTTCAGCCCACTGTGGGTGTTTCTGACCCTGTGCTGGTGGTCCTAGGTTCTGTAAGAAAGAGAGAGCAAAGTATGAAGAGCAAGCCAATAAGCAGCATCCTCCATGGACTGCATATGCTTCTTCCTTGGGGTTCCAACCCACTCTGAGTTCCTTCCTTGACTTCAGTGAAAGACTACAATGTGAGTGTGTAAACCAACTAACCCTTTTTTTATTTATTAAAAATTTCTGCCTCCTCCCCTCCTCCCATTTTCCTCTCCTCCCCCTCCCTCTCCAGTCCAAAGAGCAGTCAGGGTGCCCTGCCCTGTGGGA
>LOEQ01003202.1:76653-92283 GCA_001685075.1 Bramus lutescens | reverse complement strand
CAGGAAGTATAGGTGGGTCAACCAGACAGGAAGTAGAGGCGGGGCCATGAGAACTGGAGAATGCTGGAAAGGAGGAAGCCCATTCCTAGCAGTCTAGCCCAGACCACAGAAGAGGTAACATGTGACCTGCCTGCCTGAGAAGGGTACTGAGCCACATGGCTAACATAGATCAGAATAATGGGTTAATATAAGTGATAAGAGCTAATAAGTAACCTGAGCTAATGGGCCAATCAGTTTATAATCTTATGGAGATCTCTGTGTGACTTTCTTTGGGACATGCTGGCTGTGGGGTACCGGGCAGGACAGAAACCCTAACAAGCAGGCCCTCATGTTACACATCTCTGAACATATTACATAGTAAACACATTGTGTTTGATGAGTAAATGAAAATGAATAAGAAACCGTGAATATCACCATTTACTTTATTATATGTGGCTCATTCATGGATAGCACATGTTTAAAATATGCACAGTGTGTATACAGGTACCCATTCCAGAGAGCATCAATTTGGGATAGTGATGCTAGTTCTGTCTTCAAACAAATCAATAGGAATACTGAGGTGGAAAACATTTCACTATCCTCATAAATACAAGAAATAAAGTGTAGTCACAAAAGTCATATCTGTGCTTAAGGAAAGGCCTTACTGGAGGCTTTTATTGATGCTCAATGATTTGGATCCATTTTCCTTTGTAGTACTTGTTATCACTCTTATCTATATGAATGTCACTGTCATTGTGAAAAATTATATGATGGTGTGAAACTGTTAGATTTGAAGATACGTTTCACTGTGTCCTCCACTCTCCAGCAGAGGGAGCAGTGAGTCATCCAAAGCCCTCTGGGTCACATTCTTTTAGGCTTGGCTTGGTTTGGTGGGTTTGTTTATAATTTTGTTTGTTTTCTTAAATATTTATTTAAAAAAATTTAATAATACGATTACATCATTTCTAGTTTCTCTTTCTTCTCTCCATATCTTCCCTTTTACTACTCCTTGTCAGTTTCAAATTCTTAGCTTCTTTTTCACTAATGGTTGCTACATGCGTACATGCATATATATTTTATAATGTTTCCTGCATGTATGTTTTCAGGGCTGAGCTTTTGGTATTGAATAGTCAGTGGGCGGATTCTTCTCTGGAAAGGACCCTTTCTTCTACTCTTAACATCCTTAGTTGCCTATATAGTTCTCTGTGCAGTGTTGAGTTCCTGTGATGCTTTCCCAGTCCGTTTTGGCATGTCTACTGTTTTGGTCCTTGTTCATCTTAAGTTTATGTAGTCATAACGTTGAGAGTTTATAGGTGCAGTTTCTGACGTTAATAGGAGACAGAGTCTCCTAGCAAATTCCTTGATCATCAGGTTCTTAAAATCTCTCTGCAATGTTTCCTGAGCCTTAAATATGGGAGTTGTTGGTAGATGTATCCGATAGGGCTGGCCTCCTTACTCTATATTTGATTGTTGTATTCTGGAATGTTCTCCACCTGTTAAAAAAAAAAGTTTTCTTGATGTGGGGTGATGACATTTTTTCCCTGGCCACATTCTTATTTGAGCCTGGACTCTACTAAAAGTGAATATGGAATATAAGGATAGGATTATTGCTGTCAGAACCAGAGAGCAGAAATACAAACCGAATTGTCAGTGAAGGCAGGAAGCTGACTCACTTCTCATATCTCTGCCTGAAATCTGTTTTCACGGTCTGTTCTTTTGGTTGGTGTGTTGAAGATTCCTCTGGAAGGGGGGAAATCATTTCTAGAAAAATCATTTTCAGCTGTGGGGACAAAGATAGATACACCCACACAGGTGAGGCACTAGCTAGTAGCTAGAGATTGTGAATATGAAGAGAAAGAACCTTTAGGTCACAGTGCATCCATTCATGACCCTTCTGCCTATTAACCTTGTGGCTAGACCCCCTGTATTGAAAATGGCCATGTTGTTTATTTCAGAGTATAGCCGTAACTGCTGAAGCATTGTAAAATGACTGGTCAAAGGAATAGCAACAGGTTGATATCAATTTCAGTGGAAATACAGAAAAAATAAAATTGCAAGATAAAACCACTTTAAAAGGTGTTTGGTAAGTTTCTGCGATCAAAAGCAGCAAGGTGGCTGGTGACCAAGGCTGACTACCCTTCCTACTGCTGACAACCGTGGTAGATAATACACTCCCCACTCCTACCTAAAGCGTCATGTTCATGTCTATTCTTCTGGTCAATCCTTTAGTAGCAGCATCCGGCAGCTTTAGATTTGCTGAAGGTTTCTCCAGTGCTGCTGAAGTTCAGGGGTACGAAAGCTAAAATTCATTCAAATCATTTGTGCTCAGGTCATTTCATTTTTTCCCATATACCTTAGAATTCTTATTGCCCCCCCTCGAAAATCAACTATGTTTCATTCCCACGTCCACTTCATTTCAGCTGGATCCCCATCCTCCCTCAATTTCACGCATGTATATCGAAGGTTGTTGCTGTGGCAACCTTCTGTAAGGAAGCTTTCGAGCTATTCTATTTCTAAACATTAAGGTAGATTATAGCCGAGGGAATCATTTCTAAAGCAGAAATAAATTTAACTAATATTATGTCTAAAGACACTAAAGCACCAGGACTCTTGTGTAAACGTTTCCTATAATTGACCTCATCATTTACACATATTATTGGTGTTATTAGACTTGTGCTTATTTTTAACCTTGACGAGAAACTCCTCCCATTTCTCTTTCTCTCTCTTTTCCCCACCCCCCGGAGCACACTGTAAATTGGCATATGGTACAACTATTCTCAAGTGAATTTTTCAGTGTGTGGTACGATGTGGTACGATGATTATCTCTCTCTCTTTGTATTTTCTTTGTTTTTTGTTTTTTTTTTTCAAGAAATACTAACTTATAATTTTTCTTTCCCGCCTCTGGATTACTCTTTGTGAGAAAAAATGTATCAATTTACAAAAATTGAATGGAACCCTCTTCTGGGTGCATCTTCCATGTGTCAGAACACTGTGAATTCAGTGTCCTTGGAAATCTATGATTTCTGAAAGTACCTTTTGGGTGAGTGTTAAGAGGACTGTCAGGCATAGAAGTCTAGCCTTTCTGATGTCCGTTTCTCTGATATAGTTTTGTGTGTGTGTGTGTGTGTGTGTGTGTGTGTGTGTGTGTGTTTGTCCTAATGCATAATTACAAAACAAAAATAGAATTTGCACATTGATTTAGGAGGGGGATGTTGGAAGTTATTATAACAAATGGCTCGTTTTCTGAGGCTCTCTAACATCCTCACAGTCTGCTGTTTTTGAATCTGTATCTTTTCTTTCCCACAGTTGTCAATTTTATTGAGAACTCTGAAGCTGTGTAGCTATTATTTTTAATGAAAAGGTGGACTTTTTATTCCTTCACAAGGTCTTGCAGATTATTTAAAATATAAAGATTTATTGTATAGCACAATGAGTAGTATATTATGTCTCAAAATACATTTTTCTTAAGCATAATAATGATTATCCAGAGGATTTAATGATGACTAAAGAAACTGGACAACAACTCGACAGCAGTGGAAACAAATACGTGAATAAAGTGAATTCTTATTAATATTGTTCCAAATTTGGAATGGATTACATGAATAACTTAAATTTTTCATTTTTAGATAATCCACTAGCATTTTACATAAATACTTGCATGTGGATTATATTGACACTCTCTGGATCTTCCCAAATCCTAAGTGGTTAGGGTAGTGTGTGTGTGTGTGTGTTGTGTGTGTGTGTGTGTGTGTTTGTAAGACAACTTTAGCTGTTCGTCCTCACCTTCATCTTGTTTGAGATATTTTCTCTTCTTTTGAGTATCCCAGAATATCTGCACTGTAAACTTCAGGAATTTCCTGTCTCTGCCTCTCACTTTGCTTGAGATCATTGAGATGAGGATGCTTGTACAGCAAACACTTTACCCACAGAACCATGACTCCACCCCCAATTTTTCACATTTAAGTTCTTCAAGTTCCATGTAAAATATAGCTTCAAAAGCAAAAACAAACCAAATGTTGAAACATATGGAAATTTTGTATTCTAATTTGTATTGTTTTTATGAAGATCTGTGCATGCCTTTCCAGAATACATCAAGGAAAGTCAAAAATTGCTGCTGTGGAGAGTGTGGTTTTTGGTGCATGCTGTTCAGAAATAGCTTTCACTACAATTTTTTTGAGATGAAGGAAACGTCAGGAATGTTGTCCAATTTTCTGGAAATATGCTGGGAGAAGTGAGAAGATATTTTAAAATTCTATTATTCCAATTTTATTTCACTTATAAGCATTTAAAAATGATTGTATTATTTTTGCTTGAGATGTTCATTCTTTTATTATTATGCTCATTTTTTCAAGAAAATTATACAAAACATTAAATAATTTCTTTAGTCATAAATTTTTATAGATTTCAGAGGGATAAGTGATATTGTTCATCTGAACTACCAAATAGACAGTTCAGCAACACTGCAAGGGCTTTGCATATATATGCATATTTATAAATCTCTACAAATTACATGCTTACTTATCTACTTACTTGAAAGAAATGGGAATTTTAATTAAAGAAGTCTTCATGTCTGGTGTTACACATTTTTGGTATAAGAACAAACTCATCTATAGCTTATGAGCATCTTTCAACTTGAATCAAGAAGTTCTTCCATTGTTGTCTATTCCACTGACTGTCCATTCTTCACGTTGCCTCACAAGTCAAAGACAAGATTTCCTTGAAGGGTTCCTCTCTTTCAGCCTCTATAATATGTCAGCAATTCTTGTTTGCATACTTCCTCAGTGTAGCTGAGCTCTTTCTCCCTTCTACCAGACAGCTCCAAAATAATGGCAGAGAGACTTCTTATTAATTATGATAGCTTAGCTTTTAGTTTATGTTTGTTCCACTAGCTCTTATAACTTAATTTAGCCTCTTTCTATTTATCTATGTTTTACTTTGGGGCATTTTACCTTTCTTTCATTCTGGATGTCCTGCTTTTATGGTGTCTGGCTGATTGGTCCCTGGTGTCTTCCCGTCCTCTCTTCTCAAGTCTAAATTCTTCCTCCTACTTACTCACGCTGCTTGAAAGTGCCACCTACAGTTTCTGCCTAGCTGTTGACTATTCAGCTTTTTTTTTTATTTGATCAATTAGGTGCCTTATGTAGAAAAAGTAAATAAATGCAACACATCTGTACAGAGTTAAACAAATGTAACTAACACACCTTTAAATAGTTGAGCTAACATTCCACAACATCTCCATTTAAAAATAGATAGTAGCCNCCCTTAAAATAAATACCCCTTTAATTCCCAACTGGTGTGGGATTGTTTATGACTTACGCCTTCAAGCCACTTTTCTATAATAGGCTAGTGCATGCTCATATTTTGCACATTATTTTCAGAGCTTAGGTGTCTTTCATAATCTCCTCTTAATCTGTCCCAGCCTCTTTTCATGAGGCACCCAGGGCAACTCTGAAAATCTAGAATGTGCCCGTGTTATTTTCTGCTTATATTTAATTGAGGGCAACAAACAAACAAAATGTAAAACAAAAACAAAACCCTTGTCATATATCAGATAGTTGCATTGAAAGTTCCCAAATTTTCATTTTAGGCTTTAGTCCATTGGTGTGCATGTCTGTTTTTGTGCCAATGTCATGTTCTTTCATTACTATAGTTCTATAACATGTCTTAGATCTGGAATAACAATCTCTCTTCTAATAATCCTCTTTTTGTTCAGGATTGCTTTGGTTATCAGGGTTTTTTGTGGCAGTTTATTTTTTAATTTCTGTGGAGAGTATTGTGGGCATTTTGGTTGATATTGCATTGAGTCTATAAATTGCTTTTAGTAAATTGTCATTTTTCACAATAATAATTCTGCTGGTCCTTGAAAAACAGGATGTTTTCCCATTTCTTATGTCTTTCTCAAAATCTTTCTTTAGAGATCTGAAGTTTTCATTGAAAGGGTCTTTCACTTTACTAATTATGTTTATTCTAAGATTTTTATTGTCTTTGCAGCTATTGCAAATGGGAGGATAACAATTATCGGTTTCTGAATGGGTTTGTTCTTAGTATGTAGAAAGGATACTAGGTAAGATGATTTTGCACCCTTCTGTTTCGCTAAAATTTTTTTATGATTTCTAGAAGCTGTCTAGTAAAATTTTTGGGATCTCTTATGTATAATATATTATAGCATATGCAAATGGGGATGACTTGGCTTCTTATCCTAATTCTATTCATTTAGTGTTCTTGTCTTGCTTTACTGCTCTAGTGCTGCTTCTGGGAGTAATATTGAATAAGAATAGAGGGAGAGTACAGCCTTATCTTGTTCCTGATTGCCATGGTATTGCTCCAAGGTTTTCTCCATTAAGACTAATGTTGGGTGTGAGTTTGCATGTATTGGCATTCATTATACTGAGGCATGTTCCCATTTGTCCTACTCTGATTAGACTTTGATCATGAAAACATGTTGGATTTTATCAAAAGCCTTTTCTACATCTATTGAGATTATCATATGATTTTAAAGATTGTATCTATTTATACAATTCATAATTTTAATTGATTTATATATGTTAAACCCATCCTGCATTTCAGAGATAGCATTATCTAGATCATCATGCATGATTTTTTTTGATTATGTGGTTATATCTTGTTTGTTAATGTTTTATTTAGAAATTTTATATCTGTGTTCTTCAAGGATATAGGGCCAAAGTTTTAGTGCATGTGTGTGTATGTGTGTGTTTACCTGATTTTGGAAGGCCATCATGACTGGTACTAGAAATCTTGACCAATTCCTAGGGCTAATGACATATCATGGCTCTTATAAGAAAATTTATCAAAAAAAGGAAAATTTATCACTATCACTTTATTAGAGCAGAATAAATCCCAACTGCATTTTAGGTCTCATCAATATATCCTCAGATAAGTGTAATTATCACTCACCATCAAAGAAACTTATCTGTACTTCACAGAAAACTTAATACCCGTACATCACAGCTCCTTCATTTCTCTCATTTTTTTCAACATTTTTTTGATTATTTGTGAATTTCATAGAATGCACATCAAATACATTTGCTTCTCATTCCTCTCAGGTTCACCCTTCCACACTTGTGTCCTCTTTCCTCCCCATAAAAAGAAGAAAAAGATACTTCAAGTCCAATTTGCATGCAATTTCCAGCCCCTTAAAGATAAATGTATGTTTTCCTATCCCCCTGACACAAATCAACTGCTACAAGTTACACTTCCGAATCCTTATCAGAATTTTTAAGGACTCTCTAATAGCTTTCTTTCTAGAATATTAATTAATTAATTCAGGAGGAGGAGGTTCACAGAAGCCTTAAATGCCTCTTGTTCTTCATTATGAGTCTGCAGTCATCAATACCACTGAATAAGAAGCTTCCTGTTCCTTCACAGCCAGCAGCCACACTGAATATGGACTTCCATGTGGTTTCCTGCAGCATTGTGGATTATGCACAGCCACAGTTTCTGGTAGTAGCAAGGATCATGGACACCAACATCATCCTCAGCAGCAACATGAACCATGGAAATACATATAGCCTCCAGGGGCAGTGTGGAACATGGCTCACAGCATGGTCCCTGGTTATATCACAGAACACTAACCTCATCATGGCTTCTGTCAGCATCACTGACCATGGACATCCATGTGTACTCCTCAGCTCCACACAGCATGGAGCCCAACATGACTTCTGGCAATAACATGAACCACAGACATGGACAGGGAGAATACAGACCAGGGAGAGAAGCACAGCCCCAGGTTATATCATGGAACACGTATAACAACACAGCTTCTGGCAGTAGCATGAATTATGGAGGTTTTTAAAGAAAGCCCAGTCCATCTTGAACCTCCCAGGAGACCTAAGACCTGACCTAAGAGCTGCTCTGAGGTTACATGGATATCAGCAGCCACCCCCATCTTGAACAGATCTTAAAATATTTTTAAAAGGTTCTGATAACAGAAATTACAGATGTGCCAGGGCACAGTTACCAGAGATACAGCTATTTTCTCTGATGTTCTTCTCTGAGTTTCTTATAGCAGGGCACCACTCTAGGTGGGGCTCAGGTACTTGGCACAGTTCCTCCATGGCGGGTGCAGGGGTCACTCGGAGGATAGGTCAGGGTACCAGCTCCATGATGAAGACTTTTATTGGTGCACTCAGCTCCCTACATTGCCTCAAGAGGTAAGGGGTGGGGTAAGGTGGGGTAGGTAGGTGGTTGGGCCATCAGTTATAGCCTGGTTGAGTGGTGGCATGTTGGAGTGACTCAGACTCTGCCTCCACCTCTAGCCCCTAGCCTACAATAGGACACATTTCTTTCTCATGGCTGACATGCTCTTTTATCTCTTGCTCAAGGCCATAGTAGATGAGAGTGTGTAAAGATTATTAAGAGCCAATAGTCATTTGAAATCATATCTCCTAGAAATTGCTGCATTAACAAGACTTGAACAAAGACAGTATCAATAGGCATACTAAGACAAAATGAGAGAAATCTCACTAGGTCCCACCCCTAGACAAAGCTCTAAAGGCAACTAATGACTGCTGAGAGAGGGAGAATTAACCTTTTCTAAGGATGGCTCCATGATTACCCAATCAATATTTGTCAGTACTGAAAACATATACAAACAACAATAATGAACTCAACAGAACATATTTATATATTAGTACATATATTCACACATATCTAACAATAATACACTTTTAAAAAGAAATTATCAATTTCAGATGAGGTGGGAGGAGTTGGAGAGAAGGGAAGTGTGAGAAGCTAGAGAGAATAAAGAGAAAAGGGAAGTGATTTAGCTATGCTGTGGAATAATGATTTTGTACACTATAAAGATTTGTCATGCATATTGGTTTAATAAAAAAAACCTGATTGGTCAGCAGAAGTGCAGGAAGTTTAGGTGGGGCAGTCAGATTAAGAGAATTCTAGGAAGAGAAAATGATGTGGGACGCCCCTCTGTATGCTATGATATGTGTTATTACTACTGGCTAATAAAGAAGCTACTTTGGCCTATGGCAGGGCAGAATAAAGCCAGGCAGGAAATCCAAAAAGAGATATATAAAGAGAGTAGGTAGAGTCAAAGAGATGCCATGTAGTTGCCAAAGGAGAAAGATGCCTGAAACTTATCAGTGGGACACAGCCTCATAGTGTTACAGAGATTAATAGAAATGGGTTACCTTAAGATTAAAAAAAATAGAAATATGCCTGAGTCATCGACCAGTGTTGTAATTCTTATCATTTCTATTTGATTACTTGGCTATTGGCAACTGGGAAACACAAAAGAAGTCTCAGTCTACAAGAAAAGACAGAGATACAGACACAGAAGAAGCAAGATGAGAATGACTCACTGATAAAAGGTATCAAGCCACGTGGCTAAACATAGACAAGAATTATGGGTTAATTTAAGTGATATGAACTAGCTAATAATAAGCCTGGGCTAATATGTCAAGCAGTTTATAATTAATATAAGCTTCTGTGTGTTTCTTTGGGACTGAACAGCTGTAGGACCTGATGGGACAGAATTTTCCATCTACAAATGGCACCCAAATGTTTGACAAGAATTTCCACATATAACATGAGAAAGATTCAAGGAGGGAGGCAGTGGTGGCACACAGCTTTAATCCCAGGACTCAGAAGGCAGAGACAGGTGGATCTCTGTGAGTTCAAGGCCAGCCAACTTAGTCTACAAGAGCTAGTTCCAGGATAGTCAGGCCTGTTACACAGAGAAACCCTGTCTTAGAAAACAAAACAAAAATAAACAAACAACAGAGACTCTACACAGGCAAGAACTGCGTCAAGCACAGCAGCTTCTTGGTAACCATCTTTTCTCAGGTAGGCTCTATTTGTGGTGGTGAGCAGAGGTGTGTCTCCTTTAAGAGAGCTTCCTGACAACATTACTAGCAAAAACCAAATGGTAGTTCTTTTAAGAGACCCTGCTACCAAACACTTAAATGGTGGTTATGAGTAGCTGGTAGCATGTTTCTTCATAGTGGCATGGACCTAGAAGCTCTTCAGAGTTGTGGCAATGAATATGGATCCTGCCAGTACCTCTGCCATAAAGCTAGACTCTCAGAAAGCTAAGGAGTGGGGCAGATCCAACCACCAATGCCACGGCTTTAATCCTAACCATGATGCTTACTTAGGAGATTAAAGGTTAATGTGGTCACAAAATATAGAGCTATACAGTAAAGAGAAATTCAGATGAAAAAAACCTCTAAATGGTTTAGAGTGTGTTTAAGAATATACATAGCCTTGGGAAAGAAAAGCAAAAGGATAGAGAAAGTCCTTAAAAATAAAAAGAGGAAGAGTAGTCAGGCATGGTGGCACATGATTTTAATCCCAGCACTTGGGAGGTGAGGCAGCACTCTGTGAATTTGAGGCCATCCTCATCTATAGTATGAGTTATAGAACAGGCAATGATACATAGAGAAACCCTGTCTTTAAAAAAGCAAAAATGAAAAATAAAAAAGATATAGTGTAAGAAAAAGCTATATAAAGATGGAAAATACACAGAGAGTATGGATACTGTATGTTATTGTGTTGTCTTTAAATTGTTTTACTGCTGAGGAAGGAGAAACAGCTGCTAAAAGACATTTGATCATAAATGCTGCTAGATTAATTCAACTTATATATTTTGAAAATGCCTTGGCTTCAAAATTTAATCAAAAAATACATTACTTTGGGGAAGAGGTTTTGTTATTGTTTCCACAGGAAATGGGAGGCTATAGGTTCATTCTTGTTTAATAAAATTAAGGTTTAATCGAGGAAGAATCCCTGAAAAATCTCCAATGGGAATAGCTGGCCCAGATGATACAATATTTCAGAGTACATCTGTTGCAGTTTCTTCTGAGTTCTGCATCAAGAACAGCTTCAAGGCTGCTAGGTGAGATGATCCAGCCTCACACAATACTACAGCCAGGATTTGACCATAATTCTGAATTTTATTTGGGTAGAAAACAATACCCACATTCCCCCAAAAATGGATTATGGATGTTTGCCCTTTTTAGTGTATTGGTTACAAATTGTTATGGATAATTGTCAGAAAAAGGAAAACAAAACATAATAGATTCAGGGTCTTGTTTTGAAAAGAAAAAAAAAGGGGGAACTGATGTAGAATAATGCTTTTGTACACTGTAAACCTTTGTTTACACTCATATAGATTTAATAAAATGCATATCTGCCAGTAACTAGGCAGAAAGTATAGGCGGGACAAAGGAATTCTGGGAAGATGAAAGGCAAAGATGCAGTCACCAACCAGATATAGAGGAAAATAGATAAGAATGACTCAAGGAAAAAAGGTACCAAGTCATGTGGCTAAACATAGACAAGAACTATGGGTTAATTTAACTTGTAAGAGTTAGTTAAAAATAAGCCTGAGCTAATATACCAAACAGTTTATAATTAATATAGACCTCTGTCTCTGTGTGTTTCCTTGGGATGGAATCGCTGCAGGACCAGGTGTGACAGAAACTTCCATCTACAAGGTACTTTAATTAAAATATAAAAATAAGTAAAATTAATCTTATTATTTCTCAAAAGTAGGAAAGATATTGTTGTTATAACTTCATCAGAACCTGTCATCATTTTGCTTAGGATTTTGTGTCCTGATATAAAATGTAATATCTCATTATATTTTAATTATTATTACTATTACCTTGATATTTGGAATCTATTTTATTAAATAAAATTAAAATATTTGGAAGAAGCATGCAATGAAAGAATAGTATAGTCTTGACTACTTTGCTCATGTGATCGCTCCTCCCTCTCTTGGGCCGGACTCTGGAGCTCAGTCCAATGTTTTGCTGTGGATCTCTGCATGTGCTTTAAGCAGTTGCTGAATAAATGCTTTATGATGGCAATTAAGGTATGGAGATACCCATTGGGACACCTTACCTGAGTTAATGGGAGCTCACTGACTCTGGACTGACAGTGGGGGAACAGGCATAGAAACAAACAAGGCCCTCTGAATGTGGGTGACTGTATGGCAAGGACAGTCTGTGGGATCACTGGCAGTGGAACCACCATTTATCGCTTCTGCCTGAACTGGCTTTTTGGAGTCCTATTTCTCTGGAGGGATTCCTTGCTCAGCCTAGATATAGCAGGGAGGCCCTTGGTCCTGCATCAAAGCAATGTGCTAGACTTTGTTGACACACCATGGGAGGCCTTACCTTCTCTGAGAAAGGTGGAGGGAGCAGGATCAGGGGAGGGAGTGGGAACTGGGATTAGTGTGTAAAATTTCAGCCAAATTAAAAGAAAAAACAGTATAGTCAGATTGTTTTTCTTTTCTGTTTCCAGGGTACTTTGGATTATACGCTGTATGTACAAACTGGTACACTATTTGTTATTTGTTTTCACTTATAGTAGCCTACGTATTTTTTCAAGAATTTGCTGCTTGTGACTTGAAGCAATGGTAACACCTCATATTCCATGACTTCACCTACCATCTTTGTTAACTGTTCTCAAATTCATTCTGTTTTGTATATTACAGTCTATCCTAGGCCTCTTTAATTTAGATACCTTTGAGGAGAACAGGCAAAACCTTCAACTTTTCTTTGTTTTTGTTTTTCTATACATGAATAGATTTCAACCAATAGCCTCAACACCAAGAAAATACTATTAACCCCTGGTAAATAAAAAATGGTTTTCAAGATAACATAATTAACATATGAGCTCTGACACCCAAGTTATGCTGGACTATGGAGTAATCATGATCTCTCTCTCTCTCTCTCTCTCTCGCTCTGTGTGTGTGTGTGTGTGTGTGTGTGTGTTATTCTCAAAATACTGCACCTTTGAATGATCTTGAAGAGTTGGTCAGTTCATAGATCACTGTCCCATCTCCCTGTCCCTCACCCATCATCAGAGTTTCTGATTAGACCTGTTTCTGGTGAGGCCTATGAATTTGATGAATTGACATTTCTAATAAGTTTATGGAGATGACAATGCTTCTCCAGAGCCCCAGATATACAATGATAAGCCCTAAAGCAGAAGTTTAATGTTCTACAAACAGTGAGTGCACACATGTTAATTCACCCACTTGCTTTTCATTATTCATTATTAAGTTACTTGTCCTCCCTCTGCAAGATATACAATTTAATTTTGTTTTTATTTCTAAGGTTATAATTTGGCTTTGGCTTTTGAATATTCAAAAGCATTTTATAGTAAATTGTGAGGATAGAAGTTAAAACTAGAAAATCTCACCATACGAACTAGAAATTCGTAAAATATTATACAAAATTACAACATGCAGAGAGAGAGACAGCATCTCTTTTCTAATTCTAAGTTCACTATTTCAAGGTCATTCATTAGATAGATAATAATGTTTTAATACTTGATAGTGACAAATATTCATTAAATGTAATTTTTAAAAAGGATTTATTTATGATATGTTTGTGGAGATGCCTGAATGCATATATGTAAACCACATGCATGCAGGTCTCTATGGCAGCAAGAAATAAGAATCAGGTACTCTGGAACTGGACTTACAGGCTGTCGTACAATGTATTAAATGGGTGCTGGGAACAGAACCTGAGACTTCTGCAAGAAGTCATAACTAGTGAGCCATATCTCTAGCCTCACCAAACATAGTTTTACTTTTTGATTGTAAAAATATCAGGGCTACAGCGTGAAGTCTCACTTAACTGTTGCCTTTATTTTTTACATTTAGATGTAAAATTAACAATTTACTAAGTGATTCCACATGGCAATACCAAACAGAAATTCTGACCCTGATGTCTTCTTAATTACAAAGCAGGCACTGTGGTAAACGTCCATATAAAAACTATGGATGAACAATATGAAAATTCCTAAGCAGGAGGACAGCACGGAACCAAGGGAGATCAGAGGATCCAAAAGCCTCTTTGTGTACAGGAGTTCTGTTTTCCTCACCCTACTTAATTCATGCCTCTCACAAGCTGTCATTCCAGCAAGGCTCCTCTCAGTTCTCTTTTATTATGCTGACCAGTATATCTTCAAAATTTGTACTTACAGTAATGAGTTATATGAAACATGAAAACTATTACTTAGCAGTTTAGCATCTTCTATTAACTTCAAAAATACCGGTTAAAACCATGTGTATATAAAATATATTAATCGACATATCTATATATCATATGTACTATATTTGGATATGTATTTTACAAATAGTGCCTTTGCATATGTATATGTGCATATGTATGAACATATAGAGATGGATTATTTTATGTTTTTGTTTCCTTTTAAATGCACTGGATGTCTCCTCTAATGGGTGACCCGAGTCATATGAGAGGGGTTTCAGCATCTTAAGCAGATGTGAAATTCGTCTCCATTTCCTTAATTATCCCAAGGACCTAGTTCAATTTCCATAGTAGATCATTCTCTTCTCCCAGAGTCTGTGTTTTCTGATCTATCTCTTCTCTTGTTCTGCAATGAGCAGAAAAGTGTAGAAATAGTCTCTTCTCCTTCCTAGTTTTATTATATACAAAGCTTTTCCTAACCTAATATGCTAACTGAAGTTTGCAGTTGGCCTTGATAGTTGTGAGATGACAGCAGTAAGGTTTGGGCATCTAGACTTCTTTTTACTCATACTTGGAATACTCAAGGTTTAATGGTGTGTATTATAATTACAGATTTTGGAAGTTATATTACTTGCCTTGGAGAATACATTGTTCTTATTTGTTATTAAAATATTGATTTTGCAACTCTAAGGTAGATTTCATTCTGCTTTTTGAACATATTTTACTTCTCAATTCCATCAGGAAGCTGAAAACTAGACAGCATTCCTCTTTGTTGTGGGTTGGCAAATGTCCCCTTTCTTGCTGTGGAAACATTCTAGAAGTAAAAAAGAAGTATGTAATTCATGTTCTAGAAAGAAAAGTCTTTTTTTCTTTCAAGTTATTTCTTTGTTGTTTGTGTAAATAGGGCAAGTAAGTTATTAAACTCTATTAACTTCAATCTTTATCAAATGACTTAATTATATTTTAGCTGTTTCCTCAATGTTTTTTAAAGTGACTGTATTGCTCAGCCCTCCCTGCACTGGGAATTACTCCTCTCATTCATTTGCAATGCTCTCTGTCTTACTGATGAAGTTGACTATTTCTTGAGTTTTAAAATAACCTTCAATTGCTTGCTAAATTATTTTTCTTAGGAAGTGTTCAAATTATATGTTGAAATGCTTAGGTCTTTTGTTTGGTGATGTGAAATTTCTGAACTAGTTTCAAGTATATAAATCAATGATTAAATATTTAAAATTTCCTATATATAAGGTAAAGATAAATGCCTTGTAAAGGGTCCCTGAATGCTTAACTTTCTTTATATGTAAGTGCAATTCTATGATTAAAAGATGAAATAAATTTTAAAGCTGGACACTGTATCTT
This sequence comes from Bramus lutescens, assembly GCA_001685075.1. Taxonomy (NCBI): domain Eukaryota; kingdom Metazoa; phylum Chordata; class Mammalia; order Rodentia; family Cricetidae; genus Bramus; species Bramus lutescens. Next base: position 76,966 of record LOEQ01003202.1, on the reverse strand, counting down.
GACTTTGACAATGTGTTGTAAATATGTCCTCCTTTTTCAGGAAATGGATAATCCACTTTGAATGGGAATGAAATAGAGGCAGTAATATAGTGGTTAAATTTGCAGCAAGGTGAGTTACTCATATGCCTCGTAATTCAGTTTCTTTAAAATGAGCGCAACATCTCTGTTCTCCCAGATCCAATACGCCAATCTCTTTTGAAGCTCTTCAGAAGAACATCTGTGACAATCTTCCTGACCTTCCCTGTCCCCAACTCTTGTGAATCTCACAGATCTTTCCTTTTACCCTCCTTCCTCCTGCTCATTGCTTTATTCC
>LOEQ01003202.1:65357-76589 GCA_001685075.1 Bramus lutescens | reverse complement strand
GATACCCCCTGCATACCCACAAGCCATGCCTGCCAGAAGACCAGGCATTATGCCTGCAGATCCTCTCTTCTCCTATCTTTCACCAGGTCCAATACTCCAGTCTCATTTCCAGCTCTGCAGAATAACACCTGTGAGAGCTCTCCCAGGGCCCCTGCTCTGGTGCATCCCAAGGATCTGCCACTCCTAACCTCCTTCTCTTGACTCATTACTTTGACTCGGCCCATAAATATAGCAGAACACCCCACTACTACACAGACCACTCCTGCCAAGAAAGAAAGTAGGCTGTCTACAGATCTTCCCATCTCCTTCTGTTTCTCCCGTCTCAGCCCCTTGCAGTCTCATCTCCAGCACTACAGCAGACCATCTGTGATGACCTCTCTTCACTGTATCACCTCATTCCAAGAATCTGATCTCCTCCCTCCTGTGAACTCCCCCAGATACCTGGCCTTTCCTGATTCCTACATGTCAGTTCCAAATACACTGAAATACACTTTACTTAGAACTCCCAGTGTCCACAGTTGACAGGAACAAAGAAAGTTTTGCATCAGGCAACACAAAGACAGTATGCTCTCTGAAAAATCCAGAAACCAAGAACCAAAACACCCACCCAATAAAGAAAAATCCAGGAATCAGCACTTAAGCCTATAATCAACCCAATCCCAGATACCTATACACCAATGTAAAATACAATCAATAACACGTAGAATAATATATTCTCACTAGAACCCAGCTATCTTACCACAACAGGCCTTGAATATTCCAACATAGCTGATGTACAAGAAAAGAATCTCAAAACTGACTGTATGAGTTGACAGACATCTTCAAAGAGAAAATTAATAAACTTCTTAAAGAAAGCATGGAAAACACAATCAGTGTAATAGAATGAATTAAACAGATCAAGACCTGAGAATGGAAATAGACAAAATAAAGAAAACACAAACTGAGGCAGTTCAGGAAATGAAAAAAAATAGAAATTTGAGCAGGAATAATAGGCAAGCTTCATCAATAGAATACAAGAAACGGAAAAGAGAATCTCAGTTGTTTAAAATACAATAGAAGAAATGCATGCATTCTTAAAAAAAATGTTAAATCCCAAATCTCCTGGAACAAAGCATCCAAGATCTCTGGTACACTAGAAAAAGACCAAGTCCAAAACTAATAAAAATAGGAGCAGAAGAAGAAACCCTGCTGAAAGTTTCAGAAAAATCTTTCCCACAAAATTCATTTGGAGTTGAGTATTGTTCTCTCAGAGTTTGTAAAGAATTGTGTTGGGTTTTTAATGGAGATTGCATTTATCTGTAGATTGCTTTAGGTACTATGACTATTTCTATAATATTAATCCTATCAATCTCTGATTATGGGAGATCTTTTCATTTTCTAATATCTTCTTAAATTTCTTTCATCAGACTTGAATTTCTTGTCATACAAGAATTTAACATGCTTTGTTAGAACTACACCAAGATATTTTATATTACTTGAGGCTATTGTAAAGGGTGTTGAATTTTCTTTACTATTTCCTTTATCATTTACATATAGAAGAGATATTGATTTTTTTTGTTAATCTTGTATCCAGTCATGCAACTAAAGATGTTTATCAGCTATAGGAGTTTCATGGCAGAATTTCGGAGGTCACTTATTATGCTATCATATCATCAGTGAATAATGATAGAAAAATTACATTTTCTATTATCCATCTTGACCTGCTAATATTAAGCTAGCACTTTATAAATATTTTCATAAGGACATCATCTGTCCTTAAAACTTTTTTAACAAGGGATTTCTTATTTGATATTTGATTCTACTATGATGCTGTAGATGACTTGTTTTTTATCTATTTACATATGGTGATATTCCTTTTTAAGTGGAGATCACTGGAACTAGAACATCCTTGTGTTTATTGTAGTAGCCTAAACAGTCCTCCCATTCATCATAGATTGTATAGCTTGCTACCATTAATTCTTTAAAATTTATTTATATGACTCCTCCAATATGCCAACTGCTCAGGCACTTAAATTTGATTCTTCTGGTGATTGTGCCCTCCACTCTGACCTACTGTTCATTCTCATTCTTATGTCTTAGCTACATCTTGGGTTTTTTTTTTAATAACTGTGTTTCAATCTCATACCAGTATCTCTTCTCTTCCTAGTTTATTGCTTTGTGTAGCTTCTTCTTAACCTTTAATATCTGGCTTGCTGCTTTGTCCTTATTTCCTGGACCTCTAAGTACTGTAACTTCTGAGTTTACTGTCTTCCTTTCTATCTATACTTATTCCTTTGGTGATCAAATCATCTCACAGTTCCCTCAATCTACAGGAAGGTAGGCAGGAGCACTTCAATGAAATCATGGACAACTCAGAGGTCAGGAATGAATAATACATGCATAGGACTATTGCAGACCATTTTCAAGGCAAAAGAGATGGCAAAGAAAAGTGAAATTTTGAAAAGAGAATCCTATATTAGAAACACTTCTTTCTAGAAGTTTTTGTTTCTCAGAGCACACATTACTTATATAAAACTAGGTATTATAAATTTGGATGTATTAATCAGAAAAATAAATGGACAAATAAAATGAAGATATGTCTATATGTTAATAAAACATCTTTTAACAAACTAACTAATGATATTCCAGAATTTTAATACTGAAATATTCAGTATATCAAATTTAAAACATAAACATTGAGAAGGATGTATTTCCGTGAAACCAGTTAGCTTAATAGTCCAGGCTCTGAGTAGTTGTAGTCTAACATTTCTAAAAGTCCTTTCACTGCAGCATTTAGAAGATCTTTTCTTAGCATAGTAATCCTTTTCTAGCACCATGATAATAGAACAAAGCCAACCTGTAACTTTTCATCTGGAAGCAAATAAGAATTAAGCCTTCCTTCCACTCATTTTGCATCTCCATGGGTAGACATCCTTAACCATTCTTGGTGGGAATACTTGCTTTCTCCTTGCAGAATTTTGAAATTTTAGGATATGAAGTTTTATTTCTTCCATCTGGCTACCCAAACACTTGGCTAGGAAAATATTAAAGTACTTAACTCCTACATAGCAAGTTAAAAATTCTTAAAGTTCAGTGCAGGTTCATGTATATTTAATTCAGTTTATAGTGAGGCAGTGCCATACAGAAATATATATATCCTATTTTCCAAGAAGGCTGATAAATATTAAATCCCACTTGAGAAAATAAGTCTTTTTCTTCTTCCCACTCATTGAGATTACTGTACTAACAGCATGTTTCATTATTTAGAAAATTATGATATAAGAGCAAAGAATCTGTCTAGTATAAATATCTAGCTATAGCACATACCAAGTTCATACTTCAGAGATATTTATACTCTATCTAAGTAATTCTAACTGGAATTGGACAACACTAAATTTGAACACATACTACAAACATTTCCAACAGTACCTAATGTCTAAGCACTCAGTTTGATCATCATTTGAATATGAAATTTAAAATCATTGCATTATTATAAAGTTCTATATACAGTAGGCAAGGGTTAACAACGAATTATACTTTAGAAATATTATACTAAGTAAGTAGAATCATTGCATACTTTATACATTAATGCACTTGGTAGATATGGTCAGGATTAAATGTGAGTGTTCAACAAAGCTTTTTCTAGCTGTCTGCAATGATTAAACTAGAAATTTCAATGTGATTGGCACTTTTAAAATATTTTAAGCATCTTGATTGATTTTTTTTTTCATTTATTTTGTGTTTGAGGGAGGGGTAGATTGTTGAGACAGTGTCCCATATAGATCAGGGTGTAACCAAATTTGCTGTGTAAGGGAGAATAACTCTGAAACCCTGATTATCTGGCCTCTAATTCTCACAGCATAGAATTACAAGTGTGTGCAGCCAGTTTATGCAGTGCTGGAGACTGATTCCACTGCTTTGTGTGCTAGGCAGGTATGTGCCACCTGACCTACATCCAAGCTGTTTTGTTTTAATTTAAAAGCAAAACGCTTTATAGTTTCTTCTTGTTTCTCACCTGACCGTTCTCACCTGACACTTCATTTTATCCAGCTTTCTTTTTAACTGTTCGGTGAAAATATTATATAAACATTTCTTCCAGAGACTTCTGGACTCCACTTCTGCATTAATTCTTTACTGTCTGCCCATGACGCCATTTCATTATCCCAGTGTCCTATGTCCTAGGGCAGAGAGCAATAATTGTTTAAAAATGTCTCCTAAATTGAGCTTAAATCTGTCTCCCAGTTATGGGTATCGATTGATTCTACTTCTGTCTTCTTAAGCTGTACCAATAACTCAAACACACTTCAGGAAAAATATCCCTCACTCTTGGAGAAGAGGATTTAAAATAAGCTCAATTGAACTAGCACACCTACAGGCATGTGTGGATGTTTTATCCAGAATTTCATTATGAGGAAGTAATAAAGCATTACTTAGAGTATTATGATTATTTTATTCATATTTCTATTCTAATTTTGCTGTACTTTATGACATTAATTATATAATTATTAACCAGGTTGGTGAATTCCATTCATTATTATTCTACTTTTGAATTTGAATTAAAAATTAAATATAGCTCTATATCAGAGAACTACTGTTATTAATTACAATGATTAATTTAGGGCTTGGGTTGTTGTAATGGTCTTTTCTGTCCCTTTAAGAGACAAGACACACCCACTCCCACCCTCACCCACCCAGGCAAGCTGATCTTAAGCTTCCAGCCTGAGTCCTTCCCTTTCTGTCTCCCTCTTCCCCCCACTTCTCCCCTCCCCATTCTCTCTCCCTCCCTCCTTCCTCCCCCTCTCCCTCTGGTATTCCCCCCTTTCCTTTCCCTTCCATAACCTACTAGTAAATATCCAACTTCACTCTGCATGGCATCCTATCCATATCTCTGTCTCTAACTCTCCACATGGCTCCCTGCCTGGAAGCAACTGCCTTCAGATATATCTGCACATGGTCTCGTGGCATGACAATCCATCCATCTCTTGTCATGGCCTGCTGCAGCCACTTCAGGGACCTGCAGCATTTTACTTTTACCATTACAGTTATAACATTTCAATGAATAGAAATTGAAGTCTTTGATTGTCTAAACTTTTAGACCTATAACTTATTATTATTTATACTTTTACTTCTTGAAAGGAGAAATTATTTTTGGCACACTAACCTCGTGTCAGCTCAGCAGGAGAACTGTTGGAAAGCATAGAATAATGGAAGCACAGCTTAATAATCTTAGTTTTCTCATGTGTATACTTTCTTTTGCAAATGCTATTAGATGTAGCTCCAAAATTATCAAACTGCAAAAAAATAAAAATGTGTTGTAAAATGCCTCTGAAATATTTCCTCTCGGTTTAGAGGTTTATTGTTCATTTGATTTTTACTTTGTGTTTTACAAAATGTATAGGAAAATCAGAACTTAAAATATGTATTCTATAAATGCCATACTTGTCATCATTTTTAATTGTTATTTATTGGGACCCACAAAGCTTTTCAGTGAATGTACAGTTCACATGCCAATAAACAGATCCATGGGGAGTGTATATGTACACATCCATGTATACACTTCCCACGGAGTAACCCATTGAAGAGCTGTGGGAACACATGTGTTTTGGGAAAGGTGTTGTCAAATCTGTAAAAGCCTTGTGAAGCCATGATTCGTCCGTTCAAATGGGATTCAGTCCCAAAACACTTGAGCAGTCTTAACTTCTCTTCAGGCAATGGACCTTTCCATTCTTCTGCACTATGGCGCCTTAGAGCAACAGCATTCACTCTTTGTTCTAGCAGTGAAAGATACATAGAGCGCAACCCTCAACAGTATTTGCTAACAGGCCCTGTAGGAATTTCTAAAGGATAGGAAGACACTACTTTTACCAGACAGACAGATCTGTGTGGGGGTGAAGTCCAGGCTCAGCGACTTTTAGTAACTCTACCTAATGGTTTGGAATGTCAGGTATTTCCCCTTCGATGCTGACTCTTTCCTGGATGGTGTTACTGGTATGGAGTGCTGCTTTAACAGGTTGTACCTGTCCTTTTTATGATTCTAAAATGCATATGATATCATTGTCGTTGTCCATGGAATTTCCCAGCCATGTCTGTGAAAACTAAGAACCTAGTGGAGAGCACCCCCTTATGCTTTTCTTCTTTGCCCAAGGAATAAAGAACAACTAGTGAGATTTATTCCATTTTACCCTCAGGTCAAAACAGCCAGGTTTTTGCTCCTATGGACCCTGTGAGGTTGCTGAGGTTGGTACTCAAGGTCCTCCATAGTTATTTTAGGCTATGTGTATTTTGTTTTGTTACTTAACATTACAATGTTTAAATTTATATACCTGGAAAGTAAGTAAGTAACCTTCATGTGGCACTGCCATTTTACTTGTTTCCAAGACTTTATGATATTAACACATACTTAGAGTATTTAAGAATTAACCCATATATTTCCAAATATATAAATTGAAATATATATATATAATATGAAGGACATAAATATGGATGAAACAAAAAAGAGAAAATATAGTACTAAAATTATATCTGGCATTAATTAATATTTTAAGGACAAAGCGGTTATTCACACTAAAGATGACAGAATGAGAGGTCATTGCTCTAAGTCTTACATGAGAATCATCAGGGGGAGAGGGATCTACGTTCCATACTCTCTAGAAAATTCCAAGTAGTCCTGTATTCACAAGCTGGAAGAAGAATAAAAAAATTAAAAGAAATGAATTCTGTGTGCTTTCACAAAGCAACTGCTACTTTATAGGAAAATGGATAGAGTCAATATTTATTAAGTATATTGTAACAAACTAGTCATTTTCCTGCTTATATTATGGACAAAACTAATACTTTACAAGATGATGACATTAAAGCTAAAGTATTATACACCTTAATTGAAGTTGTGTAATGAATTGTTATAGTTTCAGTATAGGCTAAGCTTAACTCTCTAACTGTGGTATTATCTGCTGCATTCTGTTGTTGTTGCCATGAGCAGACACTAGATAGTTGAATTAATAATATACAAAGCCAGAGCTCAGATGAGAAATGCTTAATGGAAAGGAATGGGAGTCTGAATATGTTATTGGACATGGTTATAAACAATTTTGGCATTATATAATGCTCAGAGCGTTAACTGACCTCCAATCCTTAGTTATTAAATATTAGTGCTTACTATAAAAATTTTCTAAGTTGGGTAGGAGCTTGTTTATGTTGCCTGTATAATTAATAAATGAGAAAGTGAATGCAAAAAATAGAGTTCAGTTTAAGGATGTAAAATGAAAACAACATTAAGACATTAAGAGATTCTGAATTAACTCACTCCACCTTCCCATTTCTGATAAAATTTTGTGCTAAAATATGGTCCTGGGCTTTTAGGGGTTGAAAAACGTTTAAATACTTCTATATCACTAGAAGATATATATCAGTTTAAATTGCTTATCCAATTTTAATTTAACTTTGGTAGGTGGAATATAGTGAGAAAATTATCCATTGCCTTAAGATTTACCACCTTAGCACAACCATTATTTGAACATTGTCGTCAGTCTTTTAGTTTTCCTGCATTTCCTGCCATTAATAAAATAGCTATCACTACATCTTATCATCTCCAAGCAGTGATATGCTCTGGGAAAGTGACAAGTGACTAATGCTGAGTAGAGCTTTGAAGAACAGTACAGTCTTCTTTATGGCTGCTATAATCCTGATACTATGGGATGCAAGGCTCAGAATGTATTAAGTTTCATTCATTCATTCATTCATTCATTCATTCATTCATTCATTCATTCATTCATTCATTCATTCATTCAAAGATCCTATGATTCACTGGCTTGAGATAAGCCACATCCATACTCATATTAGTAACCTAGAAGTTTTTCAGGTATTCATTGAACCAAGTGAAAAACTGAATTGCTCAAGCCATTAAACTAAAGCAATTTATTATACATTATAATGTATAATGTGCATATATATGCAATATTTTAAAATATACAGAAAAGTACATTAAAGAAAAAACAGCTCATGGTGAACAGTGGTGATGTCTGACTTTAATTCTAACACTCAGGAGACATAGACAGCCGGATCTCTATGAGTTCGAGGCCAGCCTGGTATACAGCACTAATTCCAGAACAGCCAAGGCTTTTATGTTGCACAATGAAACCCTGTCTTGAAAACCTCCCCTTCTCCCATAAAGAAAGAAACTAGAAAAAGAAAAGAAAAAAAAGCATCTCTAAAAAAGATCTTAAAGAAAGATAAACTTATAACAAATTATTTTTAAAGTACATATCACTGTTTGTTCATAAAGGTGAAAAAAAGAACTTCTTTCAAAAGTTGTGTGCCTTTTTATCCAGGCTCTCAAGTGCATTGGCATCAATGTCCCTAACCAAACATTCCCATAACTAACAAATTTGTCTGAGATGTTCAAAGAAAGAAATAGGAGTTAATGCCAATACTCTTCAAATTATTCCACAAAATAGAAACAGAAAGAATATTTTTGTTTTGGGAAGCTACAGTGACTATAATCCTCAAACCAAATAAAGACTTAACAAAGAAAGAGAATTACTCAATTTAGAATTACTCTAAATTGAGTTCAAGAACACAGCATAATGACACCATGATCAAGTAGGCTTCATCCCAGATGAAGGTGTGAATCAACATGTTTAAATCATTGAAATCCACCTTATAAACCACCAGACAAAATCAACATGATGATCTCATTAGATGTGGAAAAGACCTTTTGTAAAATAAAACAGATCTTTATGTCATAACTTCTAGAGAGATTAGTAATATAGGAAATATATCTCAAAATAAAAAAGTCAACTTAAAGTAATCCCATAGCCAGCATCCACTTAAATAGAGAGAAATTTAAATTTATTTCTGCTAAATTCAGGACTAAGACAAGGCTGTGCACTCTCTCCATACCTATTCAATTTAGTACTGGAAATCTTCCTTAGAGCAATAAGACACCTGAAGGCCAAGTTGATGCAAATTGAATGTGAAAATATCAAAGTACCTTTATTTGCAGATGATTTGATAGTGTACATAAGTGACCCTAATAATTCCACCAGTGAACTCCATAGCTGATAAATGCTTTTAGCAAAGTAGCTGGATGCAAGATTAACTCACAAAAATCAGTAGTTTTAGTACAGAAATGACAAATGGACTGAGAAAAAAATCCAGGTAAAAACACCATTATCAATAGCTTCAAATAAAGTATTGTTGGGAAAATTTAATGAAGCAAGTGAAAGACTTATGTGTTTAAAAACAATAAGACATTGAAAAAAGAAATCAAATTAGAAAGCAGAAAATGGAAAGATCTCTTATGCCTGTGGATCAGTAGAATTAATATAGTAAAATGGCAAAACTTTGAAAGACAATCTCTAGGTTCAACGCAATGCCCATCAAAATTTCAAAACCATTATTCACAGACCTTAAAAGAATATTTTTCAGTTTCATGTGGACACACACACACGAGAGAGAGAGAGAGAAAGAGAGAGAGAGAGAGAGAGAGAGANNNGAGAGAGAGAGAGAGAGAGAGAGAGAGAGAGAGAGAGAGAGAGAGAGAGGGCGTGGAATAAGATAACTAAAACACTCCTGAATGACAGAAGAACTTCTGACTATATCAACATCCCCAATCTCAAATTCCTCTACAGAGCTATAATACAAACAGCCAACATGGCATTGTCACAAAAACAGACATATTAATCAAATGGAATTGAATTGAAAACCCTGATTTTTGATTAAAAGGCCAAAAATGAAGACTAAAAAAAAATAGCCTTTCAATAAATATTGGGTCAAATTTGGTGGTTACATATAAAAGAATGCAAACAGACCCACGCTTATTTCCCTGAACAAAACTCCACTCCAACTCAGTCAAAGACATTAACATAAGGTTAAAAATACTGAATCTGATAGAAGAGAAATTAAGGAATCATGTTCAAGTCATCAGCCCAGGAAGACTTTCTGAACAGAACACCATTAGCTCGGGCTCTAGAAAATAAGGGACTAGGGTGGAAGGTTGGATCTTCCTAACAGCAGGACGTAAGTAGGGAGGAGGAGGGTAGCAGACTAGAATTAGTCTATCAAATGGGGAAGGAGAAGTAAGAGGGAAAGATGGACAGAATAAAGGGAGAGACAGCTAAATATAGGGTCCATTTTAGGGGTTATATAGAAACCTAATATTGTAAATGCTTCATATATATTTATTCGTTCTATATATATTTATAGATATGTAACTATATATAGATTATAAACTATATTATATAAACTATATATCACCTTCAAATACATATATATATATATACATATAATAAAACTTCTAACTAACAGACAACACAGAGCAACAACTGGACATCTCTTGACACCAAATGAAGCTTCCAGTACTGGGAATGGGTTACATATAATTAATTTTTTTGGCCAAAGAGGTCCCATGGGAACGCCTAAACAGTCCAGGCTAATGCAAGGCTCTTGGTGGCTCTCCAGAAACTGATAGTAAAGCTCTATTGATGAAGACAGTGCCTAAACAGCTCACTGAACACAGAGAAGTCAATCTGATGCCTACATAGAGCCTATACCCCTATAGATTAGTTAGTGTTCCATGTATTGGAAGGTACTGTCCAGGTTACCAAAGGACAAAGTTTAACACAACTCTAGATACAAATCGTTCAATCTATAAGAGTGACCTGTCTGCAAGATAAGCTGGCATATCAGTGGCACAAAGATTTTGGGAGTAACCAAACAAAATTTAGTTTGAATTAAGACCCACTCCATGATATAGAACCCATAATCCGTGATGCTTGGGTGGGCAGGAATCTAAGATTAAACAGGCTAGGGACTTAGATAAAAATTAAATACTATAGTTCTACTAAAGGAACATAGAAATATATGACTCCCAATAACATTATGTTATACCTATAGATCAATATTTTGCTCAGCCACCATCAGAGAAGCTTTTTACTGTAGTGGACAGGAAAAATTACAGAGATCCATAACCACATATTACACAGTTGAGCGAGAGTCGGTGGAACCCTCAGAATACCTAAAATAATTATCTCTGACATATCCCTCCACTCAAGGATCAGAGAAATCTGCAGCAGAGAAGGTGGATAGAGTGTGAAGGCCAGAGGGTATATAAGATACAAAGGAATCAAGGCCTTATAGCAACAACAGGTTTGTCACACATATGAACTCAAAGAAAGTTTTGCAGCATGCACAGGGCCTTAACATATCAGTACCAGATCAGATCCTACAACTGAAAGAAGTACACACACACACACA
>LOEQ01003202.1:26292-37886 GCA_001685075.1 Bramus lutescens | reverse complement strand
TATGTAAGTCTCTCTTGGTGTCCTCATTGTTGTCTAAGTTCTCTGGGATTGTGGATTGTAGGCTGATTTTCTTTGATTTTGTTTAAAAACCACCTTTCGGCATTTTTAACTCTTTCAATAATATCCCATTTGAGTCCTACTGCTACGGATGATATAGTACATCTAGACTGTGACACAGACATATGAATTATGAGATTTTCTTGTTGTCAAGGAATCCACAGGGGTGAATTTCAGGACAGAACATTGATATAGGATGAATAATAGAACCCAGAGACAGATATTGGGGTTCAAACTGAAGAAAAGGAAAGCAAAGAAGCCAAGCCACTAAAGAACTCTTACCTCTATGAAATCTTCAGACAGAAAGAGAGTGAGTTCTTGTCTCATCTTGCTTTATATTTCCCTCTAGTGCTCGAATTAAAAGTGTGCATCACCACCTCCCAGCCTCTATGGCTAAGTAGTGTGGCTGCTGGGATTAAAAGTGTGAGCCACCACTGCCTTGCCTGTATGACTGACTAGTGTGGCTGTTCTGCATTCTGATCTTTTGGCACGTTTTATTTATTAAAATACAAAAGGAATATTGTTGCCTTATTATCTAGAGACTTAATAAATTGAGGAGTGACACATTTGTCTTTCAGGCAGACTGGAAGCACTAAAAGTTTAAGCATTGCTTCAAACACTGTATTTCCACCTTACAGCAGGATTTAGACATGCCCAATTAGTGATGTGTTAGACCTATTGGTAGGAATATGGAGGGACTGGTAGGGAAGAGAGCCTGGGGAGGGGGGAAACATATGCAGAAAATTGATCCTGAGCTTCTTAGCTAAGACAACCCAGGAAAATGGGAAAGCACACGATGGAAGAAATTCTGAGAAGCCACTAACAAAGGATGCATGCATCTGAATATGGAGATGGAAGAGGGTATCAACTCAGGTTTCTACCTTGAGTACAGATTGGACGGTAATTTTGATAACACCTCTGAGACAGAAGAAGAAGCGGCGTGTCTAGGGAAAGAAAGCATTGATTTCCGATTTGAACTCACAAACCTGGATAAGCTTGTAGGACAAAAGTCACACATCAAACTGGAATTAGAAATTATGATCTGAAATTCAAAAAAGATAAGAGCTGAAAAGGCAGATTTGGAGGACACCTACCTACCTGTAGATAATTGGATTTGGGAGTGAGGGCAAGAACATGGAGAGAGCATACTGATTGAGGAAGAAACAGAAACAAGACAGGAGCCCAGTTCAAGAGTACAATGCCTATTATGATAAAATCCAAGAGACAGCACTTTGAAAGATAGTTGTATACCAAAAAGCGATGGAGCTCTGGGTGATGGTGAAGGAAGAGGGATTTTTAGTACTGCAGAGACTACTATTCACTTCTGGTGTTACAGTCTGTTGAGTTGCTGGGATACTTCAAAGCATCTTTAGAGATGTTAAAGATTATCAGTTCAATTGCAATTAATTGTCAATTGCAAATGTGCAACTTGCTAATGGACCTCCTAATTAATAGTTATGTTTCCTTTATTTAATTCTTCAATTCATTCACCTTTTGGGGAGTTAATTGCAGTATATGGGTTTAAAGTAAGGATTTCTCTTACCCACTCCAGTTAATTTTTCAGTCTCAAATATGAAACATGTCACAGAAGTTCACAACATTTCTTTCTCATGTCTTTATTCATGCCAGCTTCAGGAACAATTATTAAGACCAAATGGGGCTTCTGGTTTCCTGGTGAAGGCCTTATTAAAGGGAAGGATATCTTACCATTTTTGTTTGTTGATCAATATGTGTTTAGGAATCTTTCATCTTCAATCTCCCCAAAGCACGTTTAAACCAATGACATTTGAGGTTGGCCCAAACAGCAAGTTTTCTGATTTCTGATCTAAGATGAAGTATTGTGAAGAAAAAGTACTGTGAGATGTTTTCTGTTTATTGATGTTTAGAATATTTTCAGCACCTAATTAAGTGTATGTGTGTGTATGTATGTGTGTGTGTGTGTGTGTGTGTGTGTGTGTTTACACTTACATGGTGTAGGTCAAGCAGAGTAGAATATTTTATCAATACAGAGCGGGAACTGATGGAGTCTGTGAACTGCCTGATGTGTGCACTGGGGGAAGAAGTGTGGGTTTTTGGAAGAGCAGGAAGGGTAAGTATTCTCAGCTGCTTGAACACCTTTCCAGTCCCCTTCTTCTCTTTTAAAAGAAGTCTTTTGAGATGAGCCAGTCATAAACACAATCTAGAAAGACTTCAACTTCTGATAGTCAAGTGAAACATTTCACTTTACAATGGTGAGGAAATCAATATGATTGGAAACTGTACATTAAATTTCAAATTTTGATACTCCCTGGGTAGCTAATGTAGGATTTTGAGCAGTGGTGGCAAGCTGAGGTCTTGTTATCATGAGATTAAACAACCACTTGTCTACATTAGAATATTACTAAGCTAGTGTTTTGTAAAAGAGTTGAATCAAAAACATTTTTAGCAAATGATACTTTTAGCTTGTGATACATTATCTGGGCATAAGCTCTCTTTGTATGAAGGAAAACCCGCGCATTTCTAAAAACCATTGACTTTCCTGTATCCATTCATCACTATTGCTGCTTGGATTTAGCCTATCTAATAAAAGTCATCCCGTAGACCATTGTTTCAAGATCTATTTTCCATAGATCTAAGGTTGAGGTATTTCTCAAGACTAATAATGAAGCAAATTTTATTAATGATTCATTCCTTCTTGTAGGTTTGTAATTTGTCTATTTATTGTCTGTTGTCAAATAGGTTTCTGGAGGTAAAGCCCATTCATTCAGTTCATCTTTAGTTTACTTACGTCAGTTCCATCGAATTTGCTTTTTAATATCCAGTAGCCCAATTCTCTACATATTGTTCTTCATTTTGTAGAGGAGAAACATTTCCTAAGCTCTTTAGGGTTTCTGACTGGGACTGAAAATAAAAGTATAACAGTTTATCAGAAATCAAGCACACAAATTTATTTATGAACATTTTTTCATCATGTAAAAACCATCAGCAAGGAAGCCTGGAAACCGAGAAAAGTATACTTCTATGTTACTCTAATGAATGGCAATGAGAGGACAGAATGATAAATTGTGAGAACATGGTAAGATCTATTTGTTTAGATTCCTCTGTGCTTTTCTTTTCCTCTTCTCCTGCCCTGGAGCAGAACTCTTGCCACATGCACACAATTGTGCAGCAGCGTAGGGAGAGGTGACAGGACTTTCCCAGAGACAGGCTCTTCCCACATGACTTTCTTCTGGGCAGAAGAGTGTTCTATGACCTACTTCAGAGGAGAGGAATTATAACTGTTCATCCTTGGGGGAGACAGGAAGCACAAGAGCTCTGTAACATTTTTCTGTCTCTATGTTTTTCTGAATTTTCTTCATCTTAGAATGCTCAACATGATGGCCATGGTGGTTCAGGGCTATAATCACATTCCTCTGCAGGTTGAAGCAGGAGGATTGTTCTGAATTTGAAGACAGTTTGCAAAATGAGAACCCTGTCTCTCATAAGAGCAAAGCAAAATAAAAATAAATCTAAAAACTGAAGAAAAAAACCAGATGCTCATTGTACTTAATTTTTTATAATGTTTTGGGTTGCTCAATTTATGATACTGCTGACAATATGCATTGATTAAAATAATAGTCAACATATGGCATTAGTACCTATTGAAGTAGCTTTTAATTAATACATAATGTGATTGTGGTGGTTTGAATAGGAATGGCTGCCGTAGGTTTACATATTTGAATGCTTGGCTTGATCATTATGGAATGATGCTACTAGATAGGGTTTAAGAGATGTAGTCTTGTTGGAGCAAGTGTGTCAGTGGGGATGGACTTTGGGGCTCCAGATTTTTAAGCCCATTTCAGTGTCTTCACAGCAATACAATATTGACTAAGACAGTGATCAGTTACAATGTGACCTATGCATAACATTACCAGGTGTGTGTGTGTGTGTGTGTGTGTGTGTGTGTGTCTGTGTCTGTGTCTGTGTTTTATCAGCAGCAACACAAAGCAAAAAACAGACGAGAAAAGGGTTATCATTAAATTATTTGATTTTTTTAGAATTCATCAAGGCTATCATATAATCAAATGTTTATCATTTACTTCAAGATTTTACAAAATGGAGGAAATAAAAACAATTGCATCCAAGTCTTACAAAGTTGGAGAAAAAAAAGATGAATTCCATGTCCTAATCAAAACAAGGTTTATACTGTTGGATAGAAAAGACAAATATTTAATGTTTCTTATAACATTGCTTGATCAGGCATTGCTGCCTAATAAGTAGGCATTGCTGGACATAATAAATATTTCTTTAATATTGAAATTCTATATTGAGGGTGTCTTTTGTACAAGGTTGATAAATCACTGCATATCTTCCTTACAGCTGCTCAGAGCGGATGAGGACAGGCACTCTTGACTTGTGTCCGCGGCGGTTTGTAGAATCCTGAAGCCAACACCTGAATCACAGCTGAAAAGTGTGGAGAAAAGGGGCCATTTTTGGATGAGTGAGCATGAAGGTCAGAGAAGAAGGTTTTCAAGGTTGGTGTGCTATACTGTTGGGGAAATGTATTTGCAAGGGGTGGAGGCATTTCATGAGGGACTCTGGTAGCCCACAAGTGACTCAGTTTCCATCTGGAGTCCATTCTGGCTTAAACGTCATTTGAGTTCAAGCTTGCAAGCTCTGCNAGAAGAAGGTTTTCAAGGTTGGTGTGCTATACTGTTGGGGAAATGTATTTGCAAAGGGTGGAGGCAGCGAAAACATTTCATGAGGGACTCTGGTAGCCCACAAGTGACTCAGTTTCCGTCTGGAGTCCATTCTGGCTTAAACGTCATTTGAGTTCAAGCTTGCAAGCTCTGCTTGCTCCGATATCCTTGAGAGCTGTGGGAAAGTTCTGATTAAGCCAGCCCATGAGAAAGAGCATTTTTCCTACGAGAAAAGAATGCTATATAGTAGAAAGAATACTGCTGATACCAAACTTTAGGAACATCAAGACAGAAATTGAAACTGCTTGTGAGCAGCAAGAGCACAATAGGCCGAAAACGGCTTACTCGAGGACAGGGATGGTCTTGCGGTTAGATTCTGACTGACTGTCTGTGTTTTGGTTTGCTTTTGCAGATAAGCAGGCTCTGAAATAAAATTGGGGCCATGCAGAGTGAGCGAGTCCCCCTCAAATCTCTCCTGTGTTTTCCATCTCAATTTCTTACAATCTGTCATTTCCTTAATCCTCACATTCTTACCCAGATACCCCTAGCTGATTTTGTTAGAGCAGGCTCCGACAAGGGAATCCACCATGCTTCTGATAGCAAAGAAAAGAAGTCAGGAGTCAGAAGAAGAAATGGATCCTCAAACCCAGGAAGCTGAAGTATAACCATCTTGGTGCATAGGAGAGAATATATTCTAAAGATATACTTCTGTTCCTCATTTTGTTATCAGATTATTAAAACTATGTGTCCCAAGAAATAATAATTTCCCCAGAAATTTCCTCTTGAAAGATTTAATATCAGAAGCCATTGGCATCCAGAGGTGGAACTTTGTCTTCTTGAAAAAAGATTTACGACTTGTCAGACAATTATGTAGGAGAAGCTAGCTCTGCAGGACAGACATGGAGCCAAGACAAGAAGCAGAGAAGGACACCTATCACGCTACTTAGTTATGTTTGTCTCTTGCTTTCTTCTTAATCCTAACCCTCATATCTCTGTATCTTTCTTTCCAATCAAATAAATATTTATTTTCTGCTTTGTACTATTATTTTGCCTCCTTTCATTTGCTTACTGAGGATGGGTGGCAAAACATGGATGTTGGGGCAAAGGCTGTGACCTTAAGTCCAGTAGCAAAAGGAGAACTTCTGGCTCATAGCAGGGTCCACTTATGATTGCAAGGCACAGGCAGGAAGATTTTACAAGTACTTAAAAGACACTCAAAACATCTTCAAAATTGAAGATCTATCCAAGAGGCTAATACCATTAATGTTCAAATGTTATCTTTTACTTCATGAATATGAGACAGTGAGACATGGGCTCTGGAGGATGCCATTAGTTGTGACACTTTAGAGCTGGTAAGGGAGATCAAGGTTGATCAGATGAGGCCCTGTCTGGAAATCTGAAGGTCAGTTATGAAGGGTATCTGGGAGTCTCCTGACCTTACATTTCTAGTGACTAAGATTATTTTAATAAAAATGAATACTTCCCGTACAAAGGATGAATCTAATTACTTTCAACCTGGGTCAAGAGAGAAGATAGTTCTTTGCCATCTTGAGAACTGAGTATGTTTGGATCACACTCCCCACCTGTCAACCATCTACATGCACCATCTTTCTCAAGCCGAGGACTTGAAGAAACCAGTGCTCAGTGACATCAGAGTAGATTAGCTTTCTGACCATTGCTAACCCCAGTGATTCCATAGTAAGTTCCTATCCTTATTTATCCTATAACGTAATGACAGTTGCTCGGACACTAAAATGTCTTGCAAGGCAACCAGGCTGGAACAAGGCCTAGTGGATATCAGCATTGAATGCAAAATGTCTGAAATATTCCAGAAGGGGAAGGATAGAAAATGTAAATAAGCAAAGAAGGAATGTGACCCATTCCTGGAACGTGAAATATTAAAGATACAGCCTACTCTATACAGCTCACTTCCTTTTCTTTGGCACTGTATCCCAACATTTATATATTTTTATATGATACAAATTTCACCATTCATCACATGTTTTGCAGGATTCTTCTGATGGTTGCTCATTAGGGTAGTTTGAGATTTGGTTAAATAACAAAGTCTTGATATTCTTTTCTTTTTCCCATTCTCTCTCTCTCCTTCCTTCCTTCCCTTCCTTCCTTCCTTCCTTCCTTCCTTCCTTCCTTCCTTCCTTTCTCTTTTTTCCTAAGGAGGACAGTTTCCTTAGGAAAGGGGATGCCCTACAGAAAGAACAGGAGACTGTATTTTCTGCTAGCTTACCAGTTTCTCTGGACCCTCACTGAGGAACTAGTTCTAGAGCTGCTCTTACCTGACTCAATGTGCTCTACACATACTATCCCTATCCATCCTGAAAGAGAAATTGAGCATCCATTGAGCATTCCAAGTGATTCTGAAATCAAGCTTTTTCAAAACGACTTCCCTGAAGTTTCTTGCTTTTCTACATTGAGACCAAGCTGCATAGTCTATACTTGCCTCCATAAAAATAGAAATATTAATGAAACAAAGATTTGACCTTTAAAATTGGAATCAGTCCAACTGTTTTCCATACCTGGATGATTGTACGGTTTGTGTATTTAGGTCTTTAGTGCCTGGATAAGAGACATTTTGTGTGATCAGCAGCATATGGCAGGATTGCTCATTCCTTGGTGACTAAGGCTTTGTTACTGCCTGTTCTGATGCATTCCATCTTTTCTTTGAAGGAATGACTTAAGTATTTTATGATCTCTTACCCCTCAAGCATTCAGTTTGGTTAAGTCTGTGCCATGCTTCAAATACAGACATAGCTTGGGATGAAGCTAGCATTCTCCCTCACTATGTATTGTATGACACTACTCCTGGGGAGATAAATAAATGTCTAATTATCCTAAATAGGTAATAATCAGACTAAAGTAAGGAGACAACCAAAGTCCAACTCAATGAATCAATGAGTTGTCCTTTTTTCCCCCACTAAAATACCTTTCAACTTTTTGTACATTTTAAACTATAATATAAATATATCATTCCCCACTCTTCTCCTCTCCATGTCCTCCCGTGCTCCTGCCACAACTCCTACCATGTACCCTTTATTCTAAAATTGATTGCTTATCTTTTTTGATTAGTATTATCACACAAACCCATATATAAATTATTGTTGCACATATACATATATACATTTATCTACAAATAAATACAACGTGCTTAATCCTTTTCATTTTTTGTGGGTATGTGGTTTCAGAGCTGATCATTATGTATAGGATTTTATTGAGTCTACCTACAAAAGTATGAGTAATGGGTTGTTTATTGAAGTAGAAATGATTCAAAGACAGCGCTGTCAGCCAAACCCTCCAGAACATGGATGATGTCTCTTGAAAGCTGGAAACTGGGATGCTACACACAGCTTGCAGACAGCTCAACAGGTTGGGGTGTCTTCCTGGTAGGTCAGTTGGTCTTAATTCATTCCAGACCGTCTAGCTTATTTCTGTGCTTCTAGAGAGCTAAGATGGTTTTGGGGTTTCTCTCATCAGTCCTTACTGTTTGTATTATCTTGGAAAAAATCTGCTTACTGTGTTTTGTCGATTTAGTGATTTCCTGAAGATTTTGAATTGTTTACTTCTGGAGTCCTAAAAATCTTCCCTGTGGAATGGGATGCTTCACCTCACTTTAGATCACCCTGAGACTTAAGGAGCTTCCTACCATGATGAAATACTGTATTTCTGAGGAAACCTATTTTCAATACAATGTCATCCTTCTGTCTTATCTAGTAAATTTTAGAAGCAATGGAGAATAGAGTTTGCCCCTCAGATGTGGGTGAGTCCTCGGCTTTCCCTTTGTTATGGGATCCTTGTACAGAGAAACTGGACCCTGAAGATTTCTGCCAGGAAACAGCTTTATGTCATGTCAGCACTGGCTCAGTGGATTTGCACTAAAGGCTGAACCCTGAGCACAACAGTGCTTTATCTTATATGCATTTAGCTCCTTCTGTCCATATTATATTCTCAGTGGAATGTAATGGCCATACATACTCTGTGGTTTTAGGTCTGTTGTACTAACGGTACAGGATTATAAGACTGTGTGTGTGACTAATGTTAAGTCAAGCAGTCATATTTGCTCTAGGGGAGACATTATTATGCCTTGGTGGGTCTTAGTTGGTGGAACTTTGTTCCTCAGCCTTGCTTTGACAGTAGTAGCTCTGCGTCTCTTGAATTTTCTACCCCCATAAGCTCCTTTTTAGTGAAGAATTTCAGTAACTTCACATTTCTCCAAGTCTCTTTGAGAAGTTGCCTAAATCCCAGAGCTGTTTGCCACTGGTCACTGTTAGTGGCAACTTTGGATTCAATGCTGTCACTCTCGTTTAACTTCTAGCAAATTCTTCTTATCAGTCACGTTTAAAGAAAGTATTTTTCTAATAAACAGCTCTGTTCCATTCCATTCATAATAGTTTCAAGAACAAATTAATTTTACGTATTTTTTTGAAAATGAAATTCTCATGCTCTGCAGTTTGCGTATAAAGATATTTCTCACAGATTAAGTGAGCGNTCTAGCTTATTTCTGTGCTTCTAGAGAGCTAAGATGGTTTTGGGGTTTCTCTCATCAGTCCTTACTGTTTGTATTATCTTGGAAAAAATCTGCTTACTGTGTTTTGTCGATTTAGTGATTTCCTGAAGATTTTGAATTGTTTACTTCTGGAGTCCTAAAAATCTTCCCTGTGGAATGGGATGCTTCACCTCACTTTAGATCACCCTGAGACTTAAGGAGCTTCCTACCATGATGAAATACTGTATTTCTGAGGAAACCTATTTTCAATACAATGTCATCCTTCTGTCTTATCTAGTAAATTTTAGAAGCAATGGAGAATAGAGTTTGCCCCTCAGATGTGGGTGAGTCCTCGGCTTTCCCTTTGTTATGGGATCCTTGTACAGAGAAACTGGACCCTGAAGATTTCTGCCAGGAAACAGCTTTATGTCATGTCAGCACTGGCTCAGTGGATTTGCACTAAAGGCTGAACCCTGAGCACAACAGTGCTTTATCTTATATGCATTTAGCTCCTTCTGTCCATATTATATTCTCAGTGGAATGTAATGGCCATACATACTCTGTGGTTTTAGGTCTGTTGTACTAACGGTACAGGATTATAAGACTGTGTGTGTGACTAATGTTAAGTCAAGCAGTCATATTTGCTCTAGGGGAGACATTATTATGCCTTGGTGGGTCTTAGTTGGTGGAACTTTGTTCCTCAGCCTTGCTTTGACAGTAGTAGCTCTGCGTCTCTTGAATTTTCTACCCCCATAAGCTCCTTTTTAGTGAAGAATTTCAGTAACTTCACATTTCTCCAAGTCTCTTTGAGAAGTTGCCTAAATCCCAGAGCTGTTTGCCACTGGTCACTGTTAGTGGCAACTTTGGATTCAATGCTGTCACTCTCGTTTAACTTCTAGCAAATTCTTCTTATCAGTCACGTTTAAAGAAAGTATTTTTCTAATAAACAGCTCTGTTCCATTCCATTCATAATAGTTTCAAGAACAAATTAATTTTACGTATTTTTTTGAAAATGAAATTCTCATGCTCTGCAGTTTGCGTATAAAGATATTTCTCACAGATTAAGTGAGCGTGTTTATGAGTGTGAGTATATGGAAGTGTGTGTGCAAGTGTGTGTGTGTGTACGCATGCATGCGTGTGTGTGTGTGTGTGTGTGTGTGTGCTGTGACTGTGCTTTTATTTAGGTCCTAAAGGAAATAAAGCAAAGTTATAGGCTTTTCATGGGTTTTGAAAGGCATGCAGAATTGAGGTATCAATAACAGTAATTTTTGTTTTATAGCACAGCTATTTTGTTTAAAAACCACCTAATTAATCTTGCATTATGTTAGGCAGGTGTAGCTTCTGAACATTTTTCAAAATGCTCTCTGAGAGTTGTTAGAGTGTCATTTACACAGCTTTTCAAACATCCCTTCCCACCTTAATCTCTAAATCTCTAAATAGCTCTTCTAGTCACAGCACTGGATAACCCACAGAAGCATAGATAGTTAGTTTTAAAAGCTGTCTTGGGATAGTAACTGTCACCTTGGCTTAGTGATGAATATAGTTTTAAATGACCTAAAATTTCTTAAATCCATTTTATAAAGAATAGGTCAGGTGGGAGCCTTGCTTCCTCTCAAAGAATTATCCCAACAGACTGGTACTTTATGGCCACATCATTCCAAAATTCTCTGAGGTTGGAAGGCTTTGGAGACACGTCCTCTAGTGTCTCCTTCACCTTGAGCTCTTGCTCTTCTTGTCGTGTTTGGCCTTCTGTCAAAATGAGTGTACAGTCTAAGCATTTCAGGGGCCTTAGAAGCAATCTAGAGACTAAGAAACATTGAGAATAGTAAAGACCATCCTGGAGGACTCTTCTTCTAGGGAAAGGTTCTTCATCCTCAGGTTTCGCTGCCACAGCCTTTAGCCCTTCCTCTACCTCTTGCCCTCCACTCTCTGGAAGAAATAACATGCAATTATCCAGTCTTCCCCTGAGTTCTCTACTTACCTTCGCATGTTCCAGCATCTCACAGATTCAGTTACTAGGACAGATTTTGGTGAGTAAGTCTTTGATTTTTTTCCAGTACAAGAAGGTCTTTAGGG
The DNA here is from genome assembly GCA_001685075.1 of Bramus lutescens. Lineage (NCBI taxonomy): Eukaryota > Metazoa > Chordata > Mammalia > Rodentia > Cricetidae > Bramus > Bramus lutescens. Next base: position 26,597 of record LOEQ01003202.1, on the reverse strand, counting down.
GAATTATTATTTTGTTTTGCCTTCTCTTCTAATTTTGTTGTTCTTATGCTTGAAAGAAGGTCTCTTTTGCTTGATCACTGAGAATTCAATTCTTTCTAGGTAAAAAACTTAAGACTTTCTTGCGTGTTTCGACAGGGAAGTGGGTGGGTTTCTCTCATCTGTGGTCAAACAAATCATGAACAGGAGCAAACAAGTACAAAAATAGCAAATATTTTATGATATAGGGTGTCCTTCTGTGTATGTGTTGCTTTTATTGGTTGATGAATTAAGCTCTTTCAGTCAATGGCTTAGAGAGTAAAGCCAGG
>LOEQ01003201.1:108305-125514 GCA_001685075.1 Bramus lutescens | reverse complement strand
AAAAAAAACAAACCCCAAGAACAAGGGCCTGGATTTTGATCTAAAGCTACCTCCAACTTCAGCAATTTACAAATCCAAGAATGTGGACTATGGTCCATAGTTCTCTCACTGTGGTCCTCAGAGATCAAGCGGTTTGGTTAAATCAGTTTAGGGCAAGGACGGCCTGAGATAAGAAGGACATCACGTGGTTGTGAGCCAGCTAACCCAGGAAGAGGTCTCTGTTGTGCTTACTGTGTACCGTGTTTGCTTATGAAACACTCACTGGAGAATGAATGCCTCCATGGAGGTTAAAATAAGAAATATTACAAAATGGATCCTATCTGGATGCTTTGAAATGCATATTTTAGGAAAGGAACAGTTTTCATGAATCCACAAATGAGAGTGTATAAGTTCTTCACGTTTCCTTTTTCATGGAGTTGGCTCATGATAAAACACCAACTAAAGTGATATACTTCAGATAACAAAAATATTCGCTGTCATATGAAATAATTTCTAAGTTTTGCAGAACCCTGACCCAGTGTTTTCAGAATATGTCCATTGTGTCTGGCTGTAACTGTGATTTATTAGTTGAGAATAAGAAGCCAAATAAGGTACCCTTACCATTTCATCCTAACATGAACAGGAACAGGCCAATATAAGCCATGAACCTACCAACTTTGTTTGCTTTTTACTAATTTATTTTTGCTTTAGTTCAGTGATGAGGAAGTTAACATCTTTCTAGAAAAGGGAGATCAGACTAGCTTGACTTTTCGTGCTGGGCTCTCAGCCTCACCTCCTTCCTTGGGGCTTAAGTTCATTGTGAGCAGCTGTCATGAGATATTGAGGTACACATTTCCTTCCCCTGACATTGTAAAGAAATGAAAGGTTGCACAAATGAGGACTTTTAAGCACACCCAAGAACACAAATTTCTTCATGCTCATTTTTTTTTTTTTTAGCTAATGCCTATAATGATAAACAGGCCTTTGTTTTTTCCTGTTCCTCCTGTCCTACTGCATTGGCATCATTTTTCACCTGGTCTTGAACTCAGAGATTTGCCTGCCTCTGCCTCCTGAGTGCTGGGATTAAAGGTGTGTACCACAACCTCCTGGCTTAATTAATTAATTAATATTTTGGTTCAATTTTTAAAACATAGTTACTCAGCTCTTAGAACTACCTTCATTGTGTTCCATAAATTTGGGATATATTTGCATTCATGGTCATTCAATTTTAGAGAGTTATTTTTTTTTTTCGTTAACTTCTGTCTTAATCAATTTTTCATTCAGTAGTGAGTTATTCTTTTTTTGTTCTTTTTTTTTTTTACCAGTTTGTATACTATCTGTTGTTTTTGTCATTGATAATCCAGTTTTAATCTGTGGTGGTCAGATAGGATTGATGGTGTTATTTCAATTTTCTTATATCTGTTGAGACTTGTTTTCTGTCCAAGTACATGGTCAAGTTTGGAAAAAACTTCCATGAGGTGATGAGAAGAGGCACTTTCTTTTGTGTCTGTGTGAAATATTCTGTAAATATTTTGTTTACAATTTTGTTTACAATGTCAGTTAGCACCAGCATTTCTCTCTTTAGTTTTTGTTTGGATTACCTACCTGTCTATTGGTGAAAATAGGGTATTGTCGTCTCCTGATATCAGTGTGTGAGGGTCAATATGCGATTTGCGCTGTAGTAATATTAGTTGTTGGTCCTCTTTACTCTTTAGGATCTTTTGGGGGGTCCACTACCAACCTCCCAAATAAATATACACAGAGGTTTATTATTACTGATAAATGCCTGGCCTCAATTTGGCTTTTTTTTTTCTAGCAGGCTTTTCTTAAATTATCCAATCTACCTTTTGCCTCTTGGATTTTTCCTTTTCTTACTTCTGTAATCTTATTTTCATTCTTATTCTGTGGTTGGCTGTGTGACTGGGTGACAGACCCCTTCTTTTCTCACTCCTTGATCTCTCTTGCTTCTTGATCTTTTCCCCAGATTTCTCCTCTTCCTTTATTCTCTCTACCTGCCAGCCCTGCCTTTCCTTTCTTCTGCCTTGCTATTGGCTGTACAACTCTTTATTAGACCAATCAGGTGTTTTAGACAGGCAAATAAATAAAATGTCACAGAGCTAAACAAGTGCAACACACCTTTGCAACATTAAACAAACATTCCACAGCATAAATAAATGTAACACTCCTTAAATTAATATTACACAATACATTAAAGTAGTAGTAGCAGTAGCAATTGTGTGTGTGTGTGTGTGTGTGCGCGCGCAAGCTTGCTTGTTTTTATTTTTGTTTTGTTTTGTTTTTAAACAAGCTTGTGTGCCCTCATATTTGGTGCATAGATTTTAAGACTTGCAATGTTCTCTTGCTGGAGTTTTCCTTTGACGTGTATACATTGTCCTTCCTTATCTCTTCTGATTAGTTTTGTTTGGAAGTTTATTTTGTCACATATTAAAATTGCTACACCAGCTTGTTTCTTAGGTCCATGTTCTTGGAGTATCTTTGTCTATCCTTTTACCCAGAATATGTCTGTCCTTGATTTTAAAGTCTATTTCTTGCAGCAGAAGGATGGATCCTGTTTTCTCATACATTCTGTTAGTGTCTTTTTTTATGTTGAGAGTTGTTATTTACCAGTGTTTGTTGATTCCCATTATTTTATTGTTGTAGTGTGTGTGTGTGTCTGTGTGTGTGTGCGTGCATTTCATCTCTCTATAGTTGTTCATCTGACATCATTTATTCTTTGTGTTTTCTTTGGTGATGCCAGCCTCTTTGTGTTCATTTAATACCCTTATTTTTGTATCCTAGAATTTTTCTCTCAAATTGTTTATTGTGGATAACTTTCTCTGTTTTCATTCTTCATAAAATCAAAGAAAACTTGCTATTTGGAGAGAAATTAGATCCAGATTAATATTAGAAATCTCCTATTATTTATATTAGAGTTCAATTGTGTCAAATGCCAGTCTCATTACTGTTGCTTCAGAATGTGCCTTTCCAATCAGTAACTAGCATGAACCTCACAAACTACAGTTAAACAAGAAAAATGTGCTTGTAACTTTCTGTCTTTGAATTTAGCTTACTGATAGATAATTCACATGCAAATACCTAACAATTTTCTTTTTGTACTATTGGTGCAATTGTGAGTGCCTAGCAACTTCTTATCAAATATCTCACTTAGAGTTTATTAAATGGAGTAATAACAACAACAAAAATCTGATTCTCTTTCTCCTTGAGACTTACTTTTTATAAAATTTCTTTTGCTGAGATGAGCTTTGAAATGTATGATCAATAGATTTTTGTCTGTCCTCAAGAACTCTTTTCTGCTTCAGGATTCATCTTCCATATCTTCCCTGCACCATTTGCCCCACAGTGTACTTATCCTTGCTTTGGATGAGAAGGATTCTTAGGTGGCACCAGGGCTACTCCTGTTTCTTTGGGAAAATGGTGTAGGTGATTATTCTTGTGGCCTGCTTTGAAATCTCATTCATGTGGGCTTGTTAAACGAGCCAAGATTCTTCCCCGTGGACAATGGAAAGACAGGAGTCATGGAAAAATGACCCTAATCTATGCTAATATTCAAGGACATTTACCAAAATTGTTGATAATAAGCTTTACTCAATAATTTTCACATTTACTTATTCAAAGATGAACAATCTTATTATTTTATCCATAGTTAAAAAACTATGAACTTCAAAAAACAAAACAAAACTATGAACTTGAAAGAAGCAGGACTTTTATGTAGCACTATTTTATGGTAATAAATAATAAGTGATATAGATAAGAAAGTCCTAAAGTTTTCTTCCAGATAAATAAAGTCATGGTTACTGTCATATGGTTTTACTATTGTGGATGATATCCAGGGACGCTGGATGCTAAACATATGTTCTACCACCCAACTATATCTGCAGCCATCAGCATAATTGCAACTCAGCATTGCTTATTTCCTACAGCCTTATCCATCAGTGCATCATGCATCATAAAACCCACTGAATCAGTTTTCTCAGCATTCAAGAGCTTTCTACTTTACAAGTTCTGATGAAACTCAGATAGCTGGACTTACATTCCTCAGCAGTTTAGCTGTAAGTAACAGCTAGTTTTGCAACTTTTTATAAGACTATAAATATAATGTTAATTTGAAAGGCGATGAAACAAGATGCATTAGTTAACACTTAAGATTATCTAGGAATGACTTTGAATATATTTGATCTAATGAATTAGCAGTAGAAAGAAAGCATATGTGGTCCTGATAAACACAAATGCAAATAATTAGAAAAATGAGTTTTTGCTGTTTTGGAAAATCTTATATTGACCTCAGGCAAGGCATACATTGTAGCTATAATCTAGCTTATAATATTTTTAGGGCAAGATGAAGCAAAGCAAGTGACGTACTATTTTGGGGGTCTTTAAGAATGTTGTTACTGGGTGATACAATTGTTATGCTTTATTAAGATATACATGCTAAAATACATGTTTGGAGAACATTATTATAATATCATGACAAGTTGAGATGAGATTAAGAAATGCCAATAATTGTATTTTCCCAGTATAAAATGTTTATGATTTCCATCCTTTAGTTGTAAGTATTAGAAAATTTTAAATAAGATGAATCACTGTTTTCAAATAGTTGTATTGATAATGTCACTATATATATATGCATAGGTTTACATATATACTTTGATATATTACATATGTAAATCATTCATATAGTCACTGTGATAGTCACATGAAGATTTATGACACCTATTGATTAATTTTTATACTTTTGCCAGCAATGTTATTGTATTTCATGGCAAGGAGTTGATCATAGGGGTCAGGATAGTCTAGAGGGGAAGCCATGAAAGAACACAGTGAAGCAGTAATTCAAGTTAATACATCAGAAAGACCAGCTCATGTAGGATTCGTGTACTCTTTGGATGACCTTATCTAAGCTTAGGTTCTACTAAAGAGGGTGGCTCTCTCTTCTGAATTTGTCACATTGAGATCAATCAGATTCACCAGGCAGTCCTGATTTCTTGCAAGATGGACTGAACTACGATGATTTTGAAAATATAATTTAAAATTGCCTGCCTTCTCATGAACCAAAATACAGAACACATAGTTCTAACAGATAATGGAAAGTTCTGTCGGAACATTTTAGAACCAGTAGTCCCAGATATCAGTGCACAAGTTGGAAAAAGAAAGCCTTAACTCTTACAAATGTTTTAAAAAATAATTATAGGGCCACATCGGTATTGTGGTGAAGTATTTATTCTGCCAATCTTTCCATGCAGAAGGCTTCTTTGTCACAGGCAGCATCTTGAGAATGCTTCTGTTTCACAGTATTCAGAATTTATGAAAAAATGCTTAATTAGAAAGCACATGCCTGAATCAGAATAAGTAAATTCTTTTTCAAGCCATATACATGGTCTTGTAGAGAGTTGGGCATTAATATAAGAATACTTATCTAAGATTATAGATGTGTGTCACTCATGGTGGAAATACGACCTTTGTTAGAGAAATCCTGCAAACCCATGCCTAGAATGCCTTTTGCTTCCTACTCAAATTCTATCAGCCTCATACTTTCCAATTCAGTTATTATCTACAATGTCTACTGCATGCCCCACAATTTTAAAGCCTCCATTGTCCTTGCCCCTGAATTCTTGTTGTAAACATTTTACAGGCCTATATCTCATTCTTGTTAGTATAGTTTAAATCATAGAATTCTCCAGGTTTTAAAAAGATTTTTTCAAACACTTAACACACTGAGGAAATGATGGCTAAATAGAAGAGAAAATGAAATAATGATAGAAATAAAATAAAGGGCTGGAGAGATGACTCTGCTATTAAGATTATTTGCTGCTCTGCTAGAAGGTCTGAGTTCAGTTCCAGCACCCGTGTAATGCCTTGTCACTGCACTGAGTGCTACACACTACACACACACACACACTCACACACACTCACACACACACTCACACACATACATACATGAATAGAATAAATGTCTTGACTAGAATTTGAGGGCATCTGCCTTGTAGTTATACATATGCAAGTATTGTATTGGCTAAGGTTATAATTTAAATTTAAATTACTGTGTCTAAGAAATCTACAAAACAATCACCCTAACCTGTAAGCGTCACTTGCCCAAGGACACATAACTTCTTGGAATACTGGGTGCTGTCGTTCATGTAAGATAATAAGCCACATGTTTGCTTTTGTAAACAAGCTTGGTTGTCCCAACAATATTTAATAAAGTTTGCTTCAAATTTAGCTCAAAAAATTGTGGTAGTCGTCTCATTCTTGCCCAGCGGGGTAAGCAGCATCTGCCTCAGTGTGGTATGCTTGCTGCTGGGAATAATTTTCTCCCCGTGAAGCAGCATGCAGACACTACCCTTTGGCAAAGTCTTGGCTGGTGAGCACAGTTACAGTAATGTCTTAAGTTTACTGCCTTCATCTTGAGAATTTCAGATTTTAAGACTCATTTGTAGCATTAGGGTCACAGTCTCACCAAACCTCATTTCTGTTCAAACATCAGATCCATAATAGCTGGCTAAAGAATGTCCAGATGGCTAAGGGGTTGATCCAGTACTCCACAGCCCTGTACTCCCAAACCTTTAGGATATAATATTGCTTTCCTGATCCTCAAAGGACTCATTGAAAAAAAGACCTCAACAGCGGTGGGGCGAACAGACATAAAACCTTCTTATACCACTCAGCAAAAGTATATAGTGAGATGATTATAAAATCAGCACTGTAGAGTTTTTCATACTATATGTCAGTAATCTGGTTTGTATTGCGCTATAGAGAGAGAAGAAAATAAGCCACACGTTCCCTTTTCCTTCTATTGTTAGGTTGGGTGACTTGGACTCTGTAAGTGAAACTAACCAAAAGCACATTAGCAAGAGGAAAACAAAGTTTATTGCTGTGGGTGTTGACCTTGCACAGATGACCAATGAGTGATGAATAACTAACTCAAGGAGTGGTTCCGGTGTGTACTTAGAATCTTAATCATAGGACACATGTCTAGAGAAGCCAGGGCTAGGAAAAAGGACTTTGACTACAGAGTAGCAAACTGGAAATCAACTACCATGATGACCCAATGGAAGATATGGTCCAGATAGTAAAATTCATAGTTGAGCCTTCTGAGCTGATAAAAGGTAGGGAACGGGAGGGCACCTTTAGCTGTCTTCCCCGCTTTTAGCCAAATAAGTGCACAGAGAACTTATTTTTGTTGCTTCTCATTTGCTTCATCTCAAAATTGTCCTGTTCTACTTTTTGCACATTTTACAATATTTTGCCTATTACGGCATATACATAAGTGACATATTTTAGGGCACTGTATTCTGTTATCTTTCAGTTCCTCCTGCTGACAATAGTTTTGGTAGTTATTTGGTGTTTTTCTACAGAGGAATGCCAGACAATATTTGAAACCCAGGGAGGACACTTAGCTCCAGGGGAAGAATGTGTGTTGTTCTGTTCCCTGCTACAGTAATACAAAGAATTCTTTAGAAGATATAAATTGAGTCTTAATTAGGTACGGAATAGGGCTAGGAAAACTTAATTACAAGAAGAAAGATTATCTTCTAATATTTAAAGTATTAAACACAAACTCCACCTCTGTTTTTATTGCTTAATTTCATCTCCTATTGCTGGGAGATGCTTGGCTGACCTTCATGGTACAAATAAAACTTGCATTTTCGTTTGACATTTGAGCCAGTCCTGAAAATAAGCACTGTTTTAGAAATTCAGCATCTTAGTTTGCTTCCTCTTATTGTGATAAACACCATGATCAAAACAACCAGGGCAGGAAAGGGTTTGTTTTATGTTACAACTCCCAGGTTACAATCCCTCAATGAAAGAAGTCAGGGCAGGAGTTCAAGGCATCTGGAGGCAGGAACTGAAACAGATGCCATGGAGAGGTGCTGCTTACTGGCTTGCTCTCTTTGGCTTACTCAGCCTGCTTTCTTATACAACCCGGCGCTATCAGTTCAAGGCTGGCTTGGCCCACAGTGGGCTAGGACCTTCTTTCTACACACCAGTCTGATGGAGGCATTTTCTCAGCTGACATTTCTTCTCTCTAGATGACCCTAAAGTGTGTCAAGTTGACGCAGAAACTAACTAGTATACCTAGGGGACAAAAACATCTATCTTAAATCTGAAATATTTCCGTTACAGTAACTTCGATCCAATAAAAGTCCGATCACTCTTAGCTTTGTTTGTAACACATTTCCATGTGTTTTATTAGTGTCAGGGAAAAATTACTTTAAAAACTTTTTAAATGCAGTTTTTTTTCTAGAATTCCTTTGTGGGGGCAGGGGCCTAACACAAACAGTATCTTCCTTTTTTCCTAAGATTCCAATGATAAGCAGAGAACACAATCTCAGTACAGATCACTCTGAGGAACTACTGAGTTTACTGAGTTTCCTCACAGAGCATGGGTAAGGGGTTCTGTACAGGGGCATGAGTACTTCTTCCCCATAAAACTTACCCCTGGAAAGCCTTACCCACCAGGGATAAAGGCTTCCCTGTGGTTGAAACCCCTGCCCTTCCTATCCCCAATCCATATCCTCTCATGGCTTCCCTCAAGCCCCAAGGCTACATTCAGTTAGGGCAGAATTAGATGCAACTGGTTGTGAGTGGTGGGTCGATGCCCCATTAAGGTGACCCCCCCTCCTCTGTCCTACCTGCCTATTACCCCCCACCTCCCCATCCTACCTGCCTACACTCTTAGGGGAGAAGATCGACAGGCCCAGCTGTGCCAAGTCTTTGCAAGGAGATCCAACAGAACTCTTGAAGATGGCAGCCTGGATAGGAGGATAGTCCTGCACGTTGGAAGGTCACTCAAATGATGCTAGTAAAAAGTTTAAAGATCATTGGTCTACTGGGGAATAGCGGTTGTCTTTGGGACTCTTCTTCTCCTTATATAAGGATTTAAAAATGAATGAAGAAGGATGCTTGAAGGCAGTATTATTAGAGTTTCAGAGAAAAAGTACATATGAGATGAGATGTGAAGGCCAGCAGCTGTTAGAAGAGAGTCAGAGGAGAGGAAGAGAGTCATGCCCCTTGGTTAGGGTCGGAGAGAGGTGTGTTCAGCAGTAGAGAGCAGCAAGCAGTTATATGGACGAAGGAGTGGGAAAAAGATGAGGGACTTCACAGAAAGAGTGAGAACGCATATAAAGGCTTTTGATCAACATCCAAAAAGAGAGAAGAGGAAGAAAAAGAAAAACATGATTAGTTACAGGCCAAAGGCCCAAGTTCAGAGGGCGTCAGATTCCAGGTTCCTGACTCTCGGGACAAAGACTGCACCAGGAACGCAGGGTTATCAGTAGAAATAGAGACAATTTATTAAAAAGGAGAATCCCTGAGAACAGGAGTAGGCTAGTGAGCTGAGGTAAATAGCCCTCAAGGAAAGGATGGTCTCACCTCTCCTACTTGCATAACATGGGGCTTTGTGGTGCAGGCTCAGAGCTTTGCCTGAAGGGCAACCTGCCCTGAGCATGCTCCATTTCTTATCCTGTCCGAGTAGATTTCTCATGTTTCTCCACCATTCTTTTATATGCTAATCTTTCAAAAAATTTTTGAGAGTGAGATAAGACAAACAAAATCCCCAAACCAGGCACATGTGTGCAAGTGGCCATTGAACCCAGACGAGGTCATGGGATGTTTGGAACTGCAATTAAAGCTAACATGGGAGCTGGACCCAGAAGTCCAGCTGTCTGCACGGCAGAAACCTTCTTTGCTATTGAATGCAGCCTCCAGCCCCTTGATGTTCTAGTCTCCAGTCTCAACTCTTTCATCTCATGCCATGAAAGTCTGAAGCACATATATTTAAACGTGAAATGGGATTTATTTAAAAGTATACTAAAATAAACCAGCTATACAAGCCAAGACGTTATACGAAAGCATATGAATTCTTTTGGTTCTTTCCAGTTTTGCTTCATGCTATCAGATGGTCAGTTAAATGGTTTCTCTTAAGCATTATGAGATAGTGAGCTAGGGATGTGAAAATGAATTTCTTCACATAGACTCATAATATACAGAGTACTTCTTCCCCAAGGGCATATCAAAACAGTAAGAAATATACTGAAGCTTATCAGCACAACTCTCTGAAAATTAGTCTACCATATGAAACTCTCTTAAACGCGGTCTCAGCCAGTGATATTTGATTCAATACCAGATATTGCCTCTAAGTTGCACATCTGAATTGCTTGGGACACTGGAGAGACATTGACCCACATCTCACTTCTAGAGAACACAACTTAAGTGATCTGAGGTTGCAATGACATAGGCCTGGAAACTGCTACAGTGATGCCAAGGTTGGGGCATCCAGAAACCACAGCTCGATTGTCATCCAGCGCTCTAACCAATGGTAATGTAGTCAATTAGAAGGGTTGAAATTCACTTGTGTGCAATGTGTTGTATTATGTACTAGGAAACTGGAGGGAAAGTCAGCCCTGTTAGTAAAGTGCTGTTAAACCAGTTACTACTTTATAGCACTTATGTTAGTTGTCATGAACTAAGCTAAGCATCTTGTACTGTCTTGGGAGCTATGAGAACCCTCCAAAGTGTCCTCATTGTCATTTCCATTTTGTAGAGGAATCTATTGAGCACCTCAACTATTCTTGTTATTGTCAATGGAATCCCCTTTAAAATAATACATATTTTGACTCATTAATTCCAGAATCAGGATAACTTAAATTATATATAATTGTGTTTCTATGTAATATATATGTTATCTAGGAAGTTTGTGGTCTTTATTTTCCATCTTGGTGCATGAAAGCAACTTTTCACTTCTGTAATTCTGTTTTAAATACTCATAAATATTTCAGAAAAGTCTGAGTTTTATAGATAATTTGGCTAATTAGTTTTGAAATGTCAGTACTTACTATCAAAAGACCTTCCATTCTTCTGATTACTTCCCTGGGAAGTATTTATGAAAAACATTTTTGGTTATACTTAGCCTAAGCAGCAGTTTTGAAAGTCTCTCAGTTATCTGAGTAAGAAATTGGTTGCTTCACCAAGGTACCAAATTGTAAGCAAGAGGAAAGAAAAGTCAAATTAACCCTAACCCAAAGGCAGCTTGTTTCAGGGATGAGAATGTGCCAAAGGCAGAATAGCTTGTTCTGACTCCTGTGTGTACTCAGGGCTGTATCATGTGCTGTAGGTAAATTATCTGTTTTGTAAGTTAGGCCAAAGTGTGCTCTTTCAGATAACTGTGAAAGCATTCTTGAAAGCCCATGAAACCTTATTATCCTAATTACCATCACAAGGGGTTGATAAATGAATGATGAGGCCAGGTATTATTGTCATTAAATAGACCATACTCAATAATTCATCTCCAGGTCTGGGGTTACAGTCCAGAGTGCAGTACACACTGTGCCAGGGCTCTGAGACCCAGGGACCAGATTACAGTCTTGGTAGAAAGCATTTATTGAAAGCAGTTCAGGGGGTTGGCACACATCTTTCAGTCAGACATTTGAGTGGTTTACAACTAGAAGATATTCAAGGCTTACATGTGAAGTACAATTTCATTTTATTCATATAGTAAAGATTTTCTAACTAATCTATAAAACTACAAACAGATAGGAAAGTGAATTCACTATAGGAAAAAGGATAAAGGTGTTTTCTTAATTTTTGGTTTTCTAATGGCTGTTTTCTCTGCATTCTGGTATCTCTTCAGGCACCTTACTCTGAGGGACACTGTCTCCGTATCTATGCATTTTCTTTTTGTACTTTGTATCTAACTGCACAGTAAGTTTTTGGTTAAGAAATCTGTTATCATGGAGGACCTGCTTAATGGGTACTTTTTTTTAACCCTAAAGTTCTACCAGTTCATGAGGAAGGTCATTCATAAACACAATGTTAGGAAATGTTGTTCCACTGTGTTCCTCATCTGTATCCTCTGATCATGTACATTCTTCTTGACCTCTAAGTAACAATGAGGCTTCTGTTACCATGCAGGCATCAGATGTGAGGGGAAGGCAAAGAAGCTCTTCCTTGTAAACAGTTATTCTCAGTACACTTTGGGGCATTTGGATCTGTTTTTAAAGTACCTCCAGGATTTCTGATAAATATATCTAATAGCTATTTTGGCCATGAGGAGCTAGCAGGTAGCGAAGGTGTTCTGGGATCTTTTTTTTCTTTTGGTGTGTGTGTGTGTGTGTGTGTGTGTGTGTGTGTGTTAGAGAACAAAGAAGGAGCACTAGGAGAAAGAGGAACTTGTGTTAGATTATGTGATACCTAGCAGTCTGGACTTTCTCTGAAAACCAGACAGAATATACATATATTAAGAGTTGAGTAGAATGATGCTCTTCATTTGCTGTGAGAAAATATCCTGGTAAAAGCTACTGAAAGAGGAAAGGCTTTATTTTGACTTATGGTTCTGGAGGGACAGAGCACATCATGCTGGGGAAGCCATGGTAACAGGCAGGAAAAGTGTGACGGCAGGAACAGGAAACTGGGTGATCACATCTTCATCTACACACAGAAAGCAAAGGGAACAGGAAGTAGTTGGGTCAGGCTATAAAACCTCAAATCCTCTGCCCACCTCCATGTCAGTATTCCTCCACTAAGGCTTGTAAAGGTTCCATAACCTCACCAAACAGCACCACCAGCTAGGGATCAAGTACTTCAATGCATGAGCTTCGGGGGACATTTCCCATAAAAAGTACCACAGATGGTTACTGAAAGACAAACTTAAGAATAAACTTGGGGTCAAGAAAACTATCAGTAACTAATGAAGGAAGCAATAAAATGACTTTCTAATATTCAGACAAAAATGTATCTTTAATAACTAAGAAATCTTTATTAATGCCACACAAATATGGGTTCATATTATTAAATGAATTTGGAATTAATTTTGTAATGATTATAATTCAGTTGTAATATTGCCTTCATTCTTTCAACTTTTATTGATTTCATGCTCATCAATTCATAAAATTAGCATAACTATCTACTCGCACAATTAAAAACCTTTGCTCAAATAGAGAGTAGAATAGGTATTTTTTTATACTTCTAGGGATTAGATAAAAAATGCATTCTTTTTAATGGTCCATTCATATAGAAAATGTTCTAAATACAATGCAAACAAAATGTGGTTCATAATAAATAAGAAGTATCTGCAGTGCTGGATAGGTGTTCTTTATAGTGCAGAGAATGATCTATGATTGCTGAACTTTTGGTTCTGAATGAGTTCAAGCATTTAGCAAGCAATGTAAATGAACAAATAGTGGCAGAGAGAAGCAGCAGACAGAGAAGCAATACCCAGTACAGAAAACTAGAGTAGCTTGATCGACCGCACACCAAGGTAATTTGGTCAACTCAAAGCCTTGCAGACATCCAGCAGAAGTCAACCAGGGAAAGTTGAAGAGATCAGGTACAGTTCCAGTTTGTACTGTGGCTCCATGGGGGGGACTCCTGGCTTCCCTTACCCACAGAAGATATTTTTGTAGTAGATAACAACATCTCTGTTAGAAAGGTAACCTGTTCATTGTTCCCTGGGATGTAGTGTTATTACTGCCCTCCACTCTTGCTTTTTATTGTTTGTTTGCTTGTTTTGTTCTTGTTTTTTTTTTCCCATTACAAAGCTGAGGGCAAGGCAGCCCTAGGACTAGGACATGGGGTTTTAGAAGAGACAAGGGAGGGTGTCTTTGCTTCCAATGTTCTCTTTCAACAAGCTTAAGCAGCACAGGACAGTTTATAGATATAACTGGCAGGAAAGTATGGTTATAACGTGGTTGTTTTCTTACATTTGAATAATAAATTATGATTTTACTACCCAGAACTTTTTGTTCTCTATATGCATTTATTAAAATAAATGATGGTATGATAACTCCTACATTTATTTGCTTTTTTAGACTTAGAAATTTTTGATAGTAAATAATTGAATAATAGTTCTACAGTAATACAAGATATCAAACAGTTCCTCAAAAATCTCACTGCAGTAGATGAGCTTGAATAATAAACACCAAGAGTTTTATAGGGAACTCACAGAACACAATTATTCAGAAAGATTTCTGGTGGCACATTAAAAGAAAAAGAAAAGAAATCTGAGAAAAGTGGCATTAGTATTCAAAACAGGTTCATGGTTAGGAAATGCATGAATGCTACATTGCATATGGCAAGATGCTTTGAGAAGGACTTGGACCTTACTTGTGCAAGTAGTTTTTAAAAGGGTTACTGCTTGTGAAGTGTGACGGGAGGGTCACCTTGACCCTGAGTGGGTATGACTTTTCTAATAGTGTCAAGTGTGGCAGTGAGGTGTGCTGCGTGCATTCTGGGCATTTCCCATGCTTCTTGGCATTGATAAATATCATTTCCTATACTCATCTAGTATTTTTCATGAATAAAATTATAAGTCAGCAAGGCTAAAATTCGTGTTTTGTTTAAGTCAGTCCATGGTATATCAATCATGTTAGAACAAATTTCAGTGTTTGGAAATAAACATCGTAGTAGATTGGCTTCAATACTTCCAGCATCTGTATCGCCTCTTGTTCCAGCTACCTCCTTGGGAAAGAGTGAAGGGATTGTTGAAATATTGTTGACTGAGAAATCTTGACCTGTTAAAAGCCCTGTGGGAACAGCCACATTGTACCAGATCCTGACCAGTTAGTGGCAATCCTGAAGAGGTGCAATTATATCTGAAAGCAGAACTCATGAACATGGATACAGACACCATTATAAGCATGTACAAGGCTACAGAGTCAACTCACAGAGGCTACTTAGGATTGAAGGAAGCTCATCTGTATTTTACAGCCTTTGGTTCAGCATTTTACACAGTGTATGCCAGCTACTGCCCTCATTCTAGCCTTAAAATTTATATAACAAATGGTGCTTAAACACTATGCTTTCTTTGTTTCATGGGCCTGAAAATAAGTCTTGAAAGCTCAATTTATAGTATTTTACACTGTTTTATTAAATATTATAAGAAGTCTCAAATGCTTTAGAAATTATTTTTCAAACAACCTTCCCAACCCAGAAGGCATAGCAAATATCAGAGTGTTTGATAAAGCTAGCCCCAAATTTTTCTCTATTTCTAGGACATCACCAGTTAAATTTCAGAGAAGAATAATTATGAAGGGCACAATCTAAGACATGGGACTAAATGTCCTTAACATTTGTGAGCATGGAAAATGAAATCATTAAATACAATTTTGCAGTCAGCTTCATATCATTTTATTGAGTACCCTTCATTGTCAAGATCAAAACCATAGGGTGCTGGGGTGGTCTGCTGTTCAGATTCAGCAGGTTTTGGGTGTTTGTTGACTAAAGAGAATTCGCCATGGTGCTTGTGTTTATGCGCCAGACTGTAGGTGGGCACTTGCCCACATGTTTATAAGGAAGGTCCATTCCTACCTCAAATTAGGTAGCTGGTGTTTGGTAGTTTTGATCACTGTGTATTATAAGATTCTAGGCTCAGCATGGATACTAAGGAACATCCTATACAGAAATCCTTCTTTAAATTTCATCTTAAAAGACTTACTCTATATGGTAAGTGCATAGTCATGTGTGAAGGGTCTTATCTGAAAAACCACAGTTTTAGGGGCCACCCAACTGACCATTGCATTACAGCTGCAGAACCACAACCTGCTTGAATTGTCCTTCTCACTCTAGTCTCTAAGAGAAGAGAAGCCAGAGCCACCTCAAATTTTAAAGTTGTTTTCATTGAACAGACAACAACAAAATGACAAAGTTAGCCAGGTAGGGTTGATAGAACAAATTAGACTGGGTAATAAAAGCCTCAAACATTTATTTCTCACTTTTCTGTTGGCTGGGTGTCCATAGTCAGGATGCTAACACCATTCCTGCTGCAGATAGCCAACTGGTACTGTTCTTGTTAACCTTCCCCGTCCTCACATGCTGGACAGAGGTTAGCTAATTCTGATGGTTAGATAGCAATCCCTTTTACCATCTATGGGTTCTCCCTTCATAGCTTAATTAGGGATTCGCTGTGTGATAGTTCAGTTGATGTCCTCAGATACCATGGTGTCCTATAAAATGACATCACCTGGTGGCATTGTCAGCATATGAGTTTCTACATATTCACTTTATGACATTTGGACAAACACAAAATATGTCTCTGTTAGAACACAGCCTTGTTGTTCATCGATGCACGGCTGCAGCTCCTGAAGTGGCCACTCCATGTTCTGACATACTGGAATTATAACAACAGGGTGGTGTGGGGAGGGGCAATAATTCAGTATCCAACAACAATAAAAACACAGGTATTTAACATGTTCCCATTACACACTTTTGATAATTTAGTACACTTTTTAATGGACATTGATTTGAGTATTGAACATGTTTTACTATCTGGGACTCATCCTTGTCTGAATTTGAGACTCAGATTTTTCTTTTCCCTCCTCTTCTTCAACCCTATCTGTTTTGGAGTGAGACTTTTCTTCCCTGAGCCATAACTACTGTCATGAAATTAAATACCAGGTCAGTTTGTTCTCAACTCTTTGTTATTTTCTTTTTCTTCTTTTTTTTTTTTTAAAAAAAAAAGAAAAGAAAAGGGAAAAAATTTTCAAAATAAAAATTCTGGTTGCCAGAACCTGACATAAACTTCAGGTTTAATTTTATATGTGCTGGGAATGAGAAGGAAGATTCCCTATCTTGACATTTGACATAAACACCCTACTTTTCAATGACTCCAGGTGATTAATAAGTGAGACTAAAATTATCTTACTCTTTCTGGTCATATTTTTTTAAAAAAATTAAAAATGCATTAAATGTCTCTGGGTGATAGATTTTTACAAAGGTGCCTAAAATTATGAATGCATACTTGACACAAATGCAGAAGTCACACCACCTAGGTGTGCAAATGGGCGGTGTACAGGAGGAGGGGTGCAAACCCAGAACAGGGGAATAACGAAACATGTTCCATGAACCCAACACTTGTGTTAAAAAAATAAAAATCTCTAGGTTATAAAATCCAGCTTTGGTTCCGTTGCTGAGGGCATGGAGAGTGTAGAAGAAAGAAGATAGACCACCTAACCAGATTAAATGTCTCCTACTTGTATCTCAACACGTTTGCCCACCTCTTCCTTTCTTTTCCCAGGGAAGCAAAGAAATTTGTGAGTGAAAATGAAGGGGCTCTTGGGAAAGGAAAAGGGAAGAAGTGGTTTGCATTTAAGATGATGATGGCCAAGGTAAGCATTTTCATGATTCAGTCTGGTCAGTTTCACATTGACACTGCGGGAGAGAGAGAGAGGAGGAGGAGAGAGAGAGAGAGAGAGAGAGAGAGAGAGAGAGAGAGAGAGAG
>LOEQ01003201.1:96091-108210 GCA_001685075.1 Bramus lutescens | reverse complement strand
GAGAGAGAGAGAGAGAGAGAGAGAGAGAGAGAACATTTAGGGGCCGAAAGCAATCTTAACTCTACACATGCATACATACAGCAAAGACTCATAAGGTATACGGTGTTGTATTAAAATCTTCGGTGGGATTTTAGATTATCCTTTCAGATATACTAAAAAAAATTAAATGGTTGCAAATGCTTATTTATGCCAAGGGACTAAATTGATTTTATCACTTCCAGATGTAAAAGACTGGAAACCCATTCAATTTTCATTTTTTTAACGTTACAGGGTTTCTTTTCAAGGCTTCTTTTCCTAAATGTTTATAAGTTAAACTGCTATAAACGCCCTTCCCCAACCCCCTTTTTTCTATCAGGAACCTCAACTGGACACTGCAAAGAAGATAAGAAAAATGATAGATTCGTAAAAATAGATTTGGGAGACATATAGGCAAGAAGCTTACTTTTAAATGCACTTGCTATGGGCCACACACAACTCTGAACCTCTCTATAAAGTTCCATTTTTTACAGTGAAGTAGGTTCATAGATTTTATGCTGTAAAAACTGTAGCTAAGTGCATTCAATGGAGAAAGAGAGCTTTGCAAGGGCAGTGTGAAGATCTTCATTTTCATTTAAATGCACACAAATAGCTAACTTTACTTTCTCTTTATCTTTTATATGCATTCAGTCATACTGTGTGTGACAGCTTTGTGGCTTCTTTGTTGCACGATTGGGGTCACAAGATACAATTCTGTTGGTGGGGTTAACAGTTCATGTTTAAAAGTAATACATTATGCATTGTATGATGATGCCGCAATTTACACATTCACGTATTCCACTGCTGATTGGCATTTGGGTCCTTCCTACTTTTGAAAAATCGTTTGAACTTCAGGGTTGGAAGGTTGTGTCTACTTATCTCTCACAAAGTCCTGCCATAATGAACACATATGGAAGGTTATCTGCCTCATTGCCATTCCTCTTTAGTCCTCTTGACCATAGCTCACCCAACACTATAAAGTAGAAGGCAGACCTTTTGGAAAATGAATTCGTTATATTCTATGATGCCCTCTCTATTAAGTTGACTATTCTCTTTTATCAAAATGAAGAGTCTCGTGTATGTGATAATTGTGAATCAAATTGGCCTGTGTTCACACAGTCTGCTTAAGGAGACTAGAGATCTTTCTAGAAAAAATATTCCATTGGTTCGTCATGCACTGAATATTAAACACAGAATTTATATCAATCACCCTAATAATGCGATTCATATTCTGCTGTTGTCTGAAAGAATAAGCAGATCTTTCTGATTGGTTGGTACACTCTGTTTGCTTTTGACCTGGTGTGTGACTATTGCTCAGGCTGTCCTTGACTTGCTATCCCTGTGTGTCAGTCTTCCAAGGATTGTAAGTATGTCTGATAATATGTTTTTCTTAAGTTATGTAGGAATGGCTAGAAACAGGGAAGTAAGTGGATCCTGTCGTTTTTTCCTTTGTACTAAACAGCACTAGTTTTGGCGCTAGAGCTCCCTTGAAGCCACTCTTGTAATCTAGGGAATGGGGGAAGAAAGATCTTTTCTAGACTACCTTACTAGTGTTTGGCTTTGTTTTCAGAAATGGGCGAAATTCCTTCGTGACTTTGAAAACTTCAAAGCTGCTTGTGTCCCGTGGGAGAACAAAATCAAGGCAATTGAAAGTAAGTGTTCACCAGCTGCAATGAGATGCGGGAAAGCTCCCCGAGAATAAAATCTTGTGAGCTTTTCACAGACCTTTCCCTGTTTAAGGACTCTTGGGGAAATTGAAAACCAACCAAACCGGCAACGCAACGAACCGGGGCAGACCTCAACTCTGTCATTGTGAAGCTCGCTGTTAGTCAGCTGGCTACTGAGATGAGAAACCTGATGTAGTGAACTCAAAGGGACAGAATGTTTATTTTGGCTTACGGGTTCAGCTTTCTGTACATAGCTGGCCCTGTACTGCTAGGCCCCTCCGTGGTGGCTTGCCATGTAATCTTGTGGTTGTGATAGCCACAGCCTGATCACTTCAAGGCAGGAAGGCTGTGAGTGAGAGACAAGGTGGGGCCTTGGTCCTCTATCCTTTTTGGAACTGTGTTCTCAGTGACCTAACTTCCTTACTCTGGGCCTCCACCCCCTAAAGATGCCACTACATCCCAGGAATCCCACAGCTGACAATATAGCATGTGGGGGACATTCCAGACCCGACCTGTGTACATTGTACAGCACGGGAGACTTGACTTCCTTGTTTCATTCTGGGCAAAAGCACTTGTCTCTTAGACAGGAAAGGAAGTATTTTATACAGTGACACTGCCCCATACTGGGAAGGCAGTAGATAACATGTTACAAATATACACTGTTGGGAACCTTAGACAATAATCAAAGCAATAATTTTAAAGAAGAGTCTTAATAGCTCACATTCAGTCTTATAAAAGTTGTAGGGAGGCTGCTTGTTTGTTTCCTGGCTGCCCGGCTGCTCAGACCCAAAATAATCACACAGAAACTATATTATTTAAAACACTGCTTGATACATTAGCTCTAGCTTCTTATTGGCTAACTCTTATATCCTAATTTAATCCATTTCTAGTAATCTGTGCATCACCACTTGACAGTGGCTTACCGGGTAAAGTTTCATCCAGCTCCCACGGGGCTACATGACTTCTCTCTACTCTGCCCTTCTTTCTCCCAGCATTCAGTTTAGTTTTCCCTGCCTAACTCTTTCTGCCCTGCTATAGGCTCAAAGTAGTCCTTTATTAACCTATGGTATTCACAGCATACAGAGGTGAATCTCACATCATATAAAGAAGACTAAACAAAAAATATTTGCTACCTTGATGTTCGTAATGGACCTTCATTTTCTGTGCAACACTCAGTAAAAACAGACAGGTGAAGGCTTGTTTAATATAGTCATTTTTGCATAGAACAGAACAGTTAAAAATTTAAATATTATAAAAATCAGTACATCAGTAAAAATACTGTACATAGAGAAAAATGAATATTTTGGGGGAAATCACAGTTTTGGCAGGTGTGATTCCTAGGGTTATGGTAAGGATCTGACTTTCAACAATGCCTGCTCAGATCTGAACATGGCTGTCCTGATGGCTAAATATGACATTGTATAATTGATATAGAGGATCCACAGGAAGATAAAACAGCTGATAGCCATTTCCCTGACACGATTGGGCATGTTTGGAAGTGGCTGTCTCTCAGTTCTTAGTCCCTCATTAACTAACAGTTGTTAATGACAGTGAATTAAAATACATCAACTCCTGATTTTCACGTCTCTCTACAGTCTTCATAGTGTACTTTCTTGCCAGATTTCCCTTCAGCTCTTTTCCTTATTCAAAATGCTACCTTTTAAAGTGAATCTTTTAATTATATTCTCACTATACTTTATGCTTATTTTTCTTAATAGATATGAAAGCAAGTATTTTTTGATTATATCAAAATCCCACTTAGTACTCAACAAACATGCATTGAATAAAATTACAGATGTCTTTTCCAAAGGTCCATATCACACTAGATGTTAATAGAAGGAATTTCATGAACATGAGAAAAAAAGAAGATATTATAGAATCCTTAGGTTTCACTGGCACAGCTGAAATATCTAATGTAGCCCTTAAGTACACAGCGTGTGAAGCATTAAGATCCTGATCAAGGGCCAGCAAGATGACTGAGAAGGTAAGTTTCACTGAGCCCATGACCTGAGTCCAGTCCTCAGGACCCATAAGGAGGAGGGAAAAAGCTTCGTAAGCTGTCATTTGACCCCTATATGTGCATCATGACAATGAGCACACACAAGATAAAAGCTTAATGTAATTTAAGCATTAGAAACACATTTAAAGAAAAACTTTGAAGTGAGGGTAGTCCTTATTCTGCCCAGGATTGGCTGTGTACCTTTCAGCAAGTCATTTAAGTCCTCTGGGCTTTACTGCACTTCTTGATCAGGTGTGAGATGAGTTCTGAGAAACTTGGTATTGGTATAGATGGGAAGAAAACACACAGCAATAGAGTGTTTCTTTTTAAAACACACTGGAGCATGTAGGTTCCAGCCTATTTCCATACCAAAGCCATGCTAATTTGTGTTTTATCAAAAGGGTGGAATTATTTTATTGATTGAAATTGTATATAGAAATGAAATATGTATGAATTATGTACACACACACACACACACACACACGCACATCACCAGCTATCAGGAGTGTCATACACATGACAAGAGCTACTCATAGTTCTTTTAGCTTTTTTCCTTCTTCCTTTAGGAAATTTGAAGCAGTTAAGTGGGTCCGTTAACTAGGTATGACTATTCCCCTTTCCGTGTATAAGCTTCTGTTTGTGCGGTGCCCTGTTTATTCACGGGGACTGAGCCTTTCCATCAACTGTGAAGGACCGGCCTCCTATCAGCCACCATCTTAACTGTGACTTACCCATTGTCACCATGGGCCCGACACTCTACCAATGTCCCTTCATCTGATCTTCCGTGTGCCTGTAGGTCTACATTTCCTTCCTCTATAGCATAGCAGTGCTGAATGCAGCTGTAGCAGAGTTGCAAGAGAAAGTCTGCCAAGTTTCAGCCTGTGTAGCTTTTCGCATTGAGCAAGATTTTAGACTTTTCATGCCTGACTCACACCTCTGCCAGGTCAGTGGGAGAGGAATGCAGCAGAAGCCACTGACATTTATTGTATTTGGGGCATTTGTTTTCATTTTTCATATGTTTACTCTGAGGAAGTTATTTTCATTACACATGTCTGTTCTGTAATATTCCAGTGTGCTAATCATGGTCACAAGCACACCACCTCCTTTCAGATTATGGTCTGAGGCAGAATTTATGAAATATGAAGGACTGTATTTTCTGAGCTGTTGAGTGGACTAACCATCTTACAGAAACTACTCTGCCAGGCCGGAAAAAATGTATTTCTAAGATGGTCTTTGAAGCTGAAGTGAATGGAAAAGAAAAGGCAATGTGACATGGAACCAGTTCTCTGCCATTTGTACACTCTGGATGGTCCTTTGCATCTATGGTCCTCTATTGCTATATCATGGCTTCCTATGAATTCTTCAGGTTTGGCTAGTTGTTACACATAGTCATTTCCAACCAAACAACACATGATATAAACTCATACTGAGTTTTAGATGTGTAGTGGCATGTAAAATCATTTATGCTTTTGAGTAAAAATTTTTGCGAAATTTAAATAGAAAACAGATTGTTACTATCTCCCTATCTAATTATCTTCTCATATTTAGAATAAAGTTGACTAAATATGATCCCAATTTATAAAATACATTTCATTAGAAAAACAACATTAATGCCTTTCTTTGAAAGGAATGGCAGTTTAATTATACAGAAACTCCAGACCCATTGCTTTATTGCTTTGAGTATTATAGCCATTATATATATATATCATGTTGTTTTCAAAGAGATCTTGGCTTTTATTAATGATTTCAAAAATGCTCAGGGAAAGTCCAGTGTGTGCTAGGTATCTTTTAAAGCACCATTGATACTCACAAAGACAGGCTAAACTGCCTTTCCTGACTTAGTTCGGCATGTGTTATATATTGTGGGTGGTTGAGAGGAGGGGACACAATAAAATGAGGCTGTAATGGAGTTCCAAGTGACCAGCCTCCACTGAGTTTCTGCAAAGCTTGGCCAGCAATTGGCAGAATCGAGGAAAAACTCATGTCAGAGTCTGAACTTCATGTCATTACCATCTTGATTACAGGGAAGCCTGGATGGCTTGATTAGCACAGGCCAGATATTCCCCTGGTGACTCTCCAGTTTTTCTAAATTAACAAACTGATCTGATAATTCTAGCCTCAGAGTATGCAGGGATGGTCTATGTTCTGGGGAATACAGTAAAGTTTTACAGGACAGCCTTCTAAGGAAGTCAGCGCTTATGACTGCAGGCTCACTGTTACTAGCATTACTGAAGAAACTGAATCAGATATTATCTATAACCACTAATATGCTGGCTGACATTACTATTAAAGCTATGAATTAAAAAAGCTAAATATCTTTCCAATGGAGATTATAACTTTTTCTCAGAATCAAAGTGTGCTTTTATTTAATAGTAGATTAGAGCAGGGCTTGCAAAAGGTTTTCTGTTTGTGATTCCATTTTGTCAATGTCCCTGGTACATATGAAATAGTTATACAAGTCAAAAGTTACTGAAAATAAATCACAAGGAAAAAAACCTTCTGTTTTGGGTTTTTGAGACAGGGTTTTTCTGTGTAGCCCTGATTGTCTTGGAACTAGTTCTGTAGATCAACAGGTTAGCCTCAAACTCAGAGATCTGTCTGCCTCTGCCTCCTGAGCGCTGGGATTAAAGATGTGCATCACCACACCTGGCCTGAGAAATTGTTTTAAAATATCGCTTTGTACAGATATGCTTTTACATATAAAAGTTAAAACAAACTTTATATTACTAAGATGGATGTGCATATATTTGCATAATTTAATCTCAGCTGAATAGTTGATATTATAGGACAGAGATTATCAACATTTTCCAGAGCGGATTGATATTTTGATCTTATAATCATCAACACTGAAAATGCTGCTCTGTATAAATATGCAGTACATAATGGCAGAAGTATATTTAGGGCCATTTAAAAAATTGTCAGAAATTCTGTCTTAATCCAGAGCCAAAATTCATTCAATAATTTTTTATGCAGTTTTAGTTAGTAACTGAAATAGAAATTCTTAACATCAAGTATTCCAACAGAATTCAATATAAATATATACTAATTTACATGCTGGGCAATGACAGTAGGAGAATGTGGAAAGCCTTTGTTTTATATAACTCAATGATTTTGTTTCTCTAAAACCAGAAGCTTTCTGTCTCACTGCTTCACAGATCCAAAGAAGGCATCTCAGGCAATGCTCACTGGCATTGTTGGCACGATGGCATTCATGGTGCCAAGCGGGAACATGTGCTCAGAACCAAGGCTGCTATAAAGCCATACTGTGCAACACAGGCCAGCATTGCCAGAGGCACTGCGGGATCATTACGAGTTTGATTTGGAGTGAAATTTTGGTCACCGTGTCCTCATAAGCCCTTTATTGCTGATAAGTTATTCATGGCTACACTTCAGTTGTGTGACCCTGGGATCATGTCCTCCAGTTTACAGAGTTTGGATTGATTACAGTATCAAAAATATGCCATGGTGGCTTTGTTTCTCAAACTAGAAATAACTTCAAATAGGCAACCCAAAGCACAGAGTCTAACCGTCATGCTGTCCTGCTGGTCCATGAACTCCAGGAGACACAAAGTAAACACGTCACTTTTTTCTACCCTTAGACTCATTTGAAAAAACATTGCATCATATAAGAGTTGAATGATGTTATTTGCATTGTACTCATAAAACCAGTGATTTATTTGGCCTTTCTCATTTAGAAACATGTGTGTGTGTGTGTGTGTGTGTGTGTGTGTGTGTGTATGGGTATGTGTGTGTGAGTGTCTTATAATTCATCTGTTCAAGAAAAAATTCTATGCGGTGACAGACTGCAAATTACATTCCTTAATAATAAATAACCAGAGGGAGAGGTAAAGCCTTAATCTTTAATTTAGAAGAAACACAAGAAAATTCATGACAAGAATATGCATGCACTTAATTTTCACTTTGAAACACATGAAAGAATTTTGACACATTTATAATGTACTATGAAAGCAGCATTTATCAGTTGTGTTAAAAATATTAAAAGAATTAGCTATTTATGGGTGCAGACCAAATTGTGAATTTGAATAGCCTTAGCTTCAGAAATTATTTATAGATATTCTTTCAGATACACACGATCATTCCATAATTATTTTACATATTAATAATTTAGCTATAGTTCTACTTGAGGAGCCATCACATCATGATTAAGAGAGATCTAGATTGGAGGCAAAGAATTACAGATGAGGACTGCCTTAGAAGCGAGGCTTGTTACTAATCATCCACATTTCCAAATTCTAGGGACTGGTTGACTAAACAGGCTGGCACACTGAGATCCAATAGGGAACCAAAGCACCGATTCATTACATTTCGGTTATAATTAATCAACCCTGCTTCTCTCAGTGTCCCCATTTCAATTTTTGAGATCTTAACTAATAAAAGTTCTGACTGGCTGACCACTGAGGGATGCAAGTCGTCATTGTCATCGTTATCCTGATGGACGCTACTATTTCTGCTACACAGCATAAATAAGAGTTTCCTCTTTAGCAAATGCCAGCAGCCTCCAGTATTACACAACTTCTAGAATTATATATATAGAGATGATTGTTTCCCCCTTTTTGCATTGAGATAGGAAAAGTTATCCTGGTGCTTGGATGTCACCAATTGTCCCCTGTACCAGCTGTAGTATCTCTGTCCTGTTAGTTCATTTCTCCCATTGTAGGTTGAATATGAATGGAACATGGCCTTCTGGATCCCTCAGTTCTCTGACTGTGTCTGAGTTTTTTCTAAATTCACGCTAGTTTTGATAAAGTCAGTTTTAGTGAAGTTCATTTTCTTTATACTTAGGGTTTTGTAAAGAAATCACCTTCCAATGCTACACAGAGAAACCCTGTCTCGAAAGACAAAAAACAAACAAACAAATTCACCTTCAAATAAGAGTTATGAAACTACTTTCGAAGAACCCAAATTTTAGTTTGGATGCTTTCATCTTAGAAATATGTTTCATTCATAATGTAGCTATGTGGAGGACGGGATGATTTCTCATCTATGCATTTTGCTTTCTGCTTTTAAGCATGTTAAAATCTATTATCAAGGAGCTTGTTTGCCTGTGGTTGTGTATGAGAACCGAGTGAGGGCCATGGTGGCAACCAGCTAAGAAAAGCTTAATAAAAACAAGCACGGTAGGGAGGAAGGAAGGAAGGACAGAAGAAGGGACAGATGGAAGATGGAAAAGAAAAGGAAAGGAGGGAAGGGGGAAGGATGAGGGAAAAAAGGGCTACTCCATGCGCACGTGTCTACATCAGGGATCCCTCATGTGTTTGTACAGAGATCCTTACACAGCTGTCTGCAGGCAGTTGCTTGTTCTCTTCTAGTAAATGAGGGCTGCTTCAATAAAACACGGCTAGTGAGGCTGACTGAGCAGCCCTCAGGTATCTGTTACCAGAGAAGAGAGATAAGAGCTGGGCAATGGTATGAAATGGCTGGGAGCCAGGTCTGTGATCAGATGTCCCTGCTTCGGGGAGTTCAGGTCTGCTTTAGTGCTGTGCAGGCAGGCCAGGGTACATGGCTGCAGTATCTTGGCAGGTCAGCTCACAGATAACCCTTACAAGGGGCCGTGATTCCTAGTTCTCTTAAAAACATGAACACATATTCTTGGACATCAAAATCGATTCCTTCCTAAACACCCATGTAGTGACTGACCACTTTTCAAGTTTCTAACTGCCCCAGCCCGAAAAAAAAACAAAACCAACCAAACAAAAAACAAAAGAAAAGCAAAGACAAAACAAAGAAACCCAAACAACATAAGCCTGCTCCTGTGCTGTGGGAACAAACGAACTGATAACTGACAAAAAGGCTTAAGTGTCCGAATGAGCCCTATTACGGATGTGACATTGGCCTCACCTTAGCAAGCAGAGGCTGCAATTGCTCTGTTGGAGCCTCCCCTTAACCGTTGGAAGCCTTCTCTAATGGAGAAGCTTCAAAACAGCAGGGCTAAAGAAGAGCACTGGTTCTCTATGGGGAATTTTGCTCAATAAAAAGGATCAACGGTACTGATGCGGGTTTGCTGTGGCTGGGCACAGAATCTCAACGGATGACTGAAAGTGGTAATCAGTAAGCCTGGGGGAACAAGAATCTAGATGCTCTGAGCCCTCTATCCAGCCTGGAATTCTTATTCTTATTTCACTGATATCAGCTTTAAGAAAATGTTTTCTCCTTATGCGTTTATGCTCTTCTCAGATGGGGAGAATCAGACAGACCTCTGCTTTCCCCTAGAGCAGGTGTGAGTTGACAGAGTCTCACTCATTGCTGACTACTGGGCACAAAGCTCACATGGGATTGTGAAGAGGCATGCCCATCTCACATCCACTCCCACTACCAAACACCTGTTGATTACCTTCTCTCACTTCTCAAGCAAAATACTATGTAGATGAAAGTGTCTGTCCTGCCCAGATGTTCAGTCCCAAAGAAACACACAGAGGCTGATATTAATTATAAACTGTTTGATCTATTCGCCTATTATTATTAACTAGCTCTTACAACTTAAATAAACCCATAATTCTTGTCTATGTTCAGCCACATGACTTGGTAGCATTTCTCAGTAAGGCAGTCTCATCTTGCTTCCTCTGCATTTGGTTGAAGATGGACTCTCTGCCTTTCCTCTTCCCAGAATTCTCTTAGTCTGGTCGCCTCACCTATGCCTGGCTACTGGCCAATCAGTGTTTTATTAAACTAATTCAAGTGACAAATCTTTACTGTGTATAGGTTAGGGCACCCTACCCAGCATGGTTTGACCTCCCTTCAGCTGCATCTTTCACCGTTTCTCTCCTCCTTTACATTCCAGTCCCACAGGCTTTAGTTTTATTTGACTGCCTAAAGCTACTGCCTGTCTCAGGATTTTGCAGCTTGGCATATTGTTGCCTCTGATGCCTGCTCCAGTACCATCTTCTCTAACACCTTTCTGCATAAAACTGATCTAAAGCAACTCCTCTCAATACTCTCCCTGTAGGACCTGTCTGGCTCCAATTCCCACTCACACACCCTCTATGTAATCCTCATATATGTTTGGATACATACAATATATTTGCTGTTCCTGCTCCTCACTGAAACTTCACTCCTCAGAGCAGCTATAGCCCCTGCGATACTGGGTTCTTTATTGAGGAAACGCTCTGCCAGAATGTACTTAAGATGTGTGGTGTAACTTACAGCATCTGTACTATCTCTGTAGCATGCCAGTAGTGATGAGAAACAGCACCAGATGGTCTTAGACCCACCCATGAGGGTACAGTCAACGTTTTTTGAGAAGGGTGTGCTTATCATGAGCCCTAGAAAAAGAGCACTGTAGTCACTGTGATTGTCCCCAGCAGGAGTTATGGAACTAGAGCTACTGTGTCCATGTGTCTCCTTGCTGAACTCAAGGACGAATGCACACACTATGTGTGGTACTTGTAGCTTCTAACCTAAAGGGAACCCTTCCTTAGATGGGCCCTGAGGTGTAGGCTGCATTTTACTTTTGCTATAAAGCTAGGGATTCATTCTGCTCCCTATGGAGTGCTGCCATGCCTTTGAAATGTTCTTTCCAAGAGAAAAGAGTGGGAAAATTGCCAATATGAAATTGTCCAATGTATATCCAATTTTTAAATTTTATTTTTCTTTGTGTGTGTATGTGTTGGGGATGTGTGTGCAGATGTGCACAGGTCCTTGGTTAGCCAGAAGAGAATGTCTGATTCCCTGGAGCTGGTATAATAGACAATTGGGTGTTTTTTGATGTGGGTGCTGGGAGCTGAATTCCTCCTCTGGTGGAGCAGAGTAGTGAGAGCTCTTCATTCGCGGAACCATCTCTATTTCTGAGTAGATTTACTTTGGAGGGCCACTAAGATCAAGCTTCTGCTTTGTTGTCGTTGTTTTCACTTTCTTCCAGCCTTTGCACTTTCTTTGTAATAGGTCAGTTTGGTTCATCAGTGGCCTCGTACTTCTTGTTCCTGCGGTGGATGTATGGCGTTAACATGGTTCTCTTCATCTTGACATTCAGCCTCATCATGTTACCAGAGGTAAGCTGTGACTTCCTGCTTGTAGGACATACTGAAAAATAGTTTTACGTGAGCGCTTTCCTTCTGCCCTACCCCAAAACCTCCCCGCTCCTTTTAGAGTAGCATGACAGACTAGCTATGGTCATTTCATAACTGATAGGATTAACAGACTTACCTTCAAAATAGTGCCCATAGCCAAAGGTCCTCTAATCCTTGCTCCAAGAGCATGTGACCCTCATAGAGTTATCTATAACAAGCTGTGTTTATGTGTAAGTATGCGCTTTAGGTGGGGAAAATCATGGTTTAATCAAAACCACATTGTTTTGTGGCCCAGTGTTAAGCACTATTGGTCAGTGGGATGCCTACTGAGCTGTATTTACTGTTTCAAAATTTGCTTTCCAAGTTCTTTTTTTTCTTTCTAGGATTAGTGGTTCTTCTTTAAGTTTTTTTTAT